>PVIA01004207.1:0-144249 GCA_004024845.1 Tonatia bakeri
ATATTCAGGGAGAAAAGAGGAAAAACAGTTTCTTATAACATAGTAGTTTATCACCTTACTGAAAAAAGTCTGCTTTATGGTATTAGTTTGGCTTTTACTAAACATTTATTAAGTACTCCAATATGTATGTTCTCATCAGATCATATGATCCATTTTCTTTCCCTTGGTCCTATTATGCAAAAGGCTACAAGCCAGGGTGGGGATGTGGAAAGTGGTAATGAGGTAATGATACCACCTCTTACACTTTTGCTGTAAACTCAAGAGGCATACCTGGTAATATTTTTTGAGGTCAGAGTTATGGTAAATAGCTCTTAATCCTAACATTTCTGGCTACAGCTTTTAGTTATCTAAAAAGACTTTGTTACTGCACAGATAAACCTCACATTTAAAAATAACCTAAAATTAACTCTATTCTTTTATAGATAAGTAACTGACAGTATCTGTTATCTGAATTTTAGGTTACATTAAGGATACAGGAGGAGAGGGTAGGAAGAAGGAAACCTGGTAAGTCTATTTAGTGGAGGTACAGGTGGTAGAGCCCAATATTTTGGGGTTTTGTTTTGACGTCATTCCTTACTCACTTTGAATCATTAGTATTAAAACCTAGAAGAAATAACCACATAGCATAGGTACCTGGTGCCTCCTGGTGACGTGGCAGTCAAAACCAGAACCCCAATTCAAAAGTTTCAGAAGCAGCTGATATTTGGAGCTAGGCCAGTGAAAAATATCTTATATATTAATATAAAGGGGTGTGTGAGACATATTTGAGAAGATGTCTTTGCCTGAGCATGTGATAGTTTTCAAATAAGACAAAATTCATCTCAATTAACCAGTATAATATTCTCTTATAAAAAATAAAACCTTTCTATTAATAAAAATGTATGAGAAATCAGGTTTAGGAGAAAGCAGCAGAGAAAGAAAAAAGGTGAGTAACATGATTTCCTGTTTCTCTATTTTTTATGGGATTAAAATAAAACTGGTGAGGAATGACAGTTTGCTATATTTTACTGCAAAAACAAATACATATTTTAAGCAACTGTTACTGATTAAAATATTAATTTAGTGACATTTCCAACAAGTTATAAATAAATTCAGTCAGTTTCAAACTGATTTTAAAAATCTAATATAAGTTTAATTTATAGAATGTTAGCTTCTTTTTTATTTGAAATAGTAAGGCAGAGAATTTGGTTTAAATAAAAATTCCTAAATTATTAAGTTGTTATGAGAAACTAAGATTTTCCTACACCAGTAAGTAAAAAAAAAAAAAAGAATTTTGAAAGGTGAATACCATAGCCACACATTTTTTAGCTTCATGTGGCGGAAGGTCTCGGGTGGGCGAAGCCCTTCCCTTTGCCCTGTGAGCGCTTCCTGAGGCACTACCTCTCGGTCTTCTCAGCAGATCTCACTGATGTCTCAGCTGGAGTACGACAGGCTCCATCCATGGTGCGGGAAATAACAATGAACTAATAAAGCACAAAACAGCAAAATCTACCCAGTGCAATTACATAAAAGGTCTTTATTAATAAAAACAAATCCAGTTTTAAAAATTCATTTAACCAAGTCCTTCAAAAACAAGCCATTCTTAAAGCGTTCCTGTGACGAAGCCAAAGGCTGTGACCGAGAATGTAGAATGGAACATAGAGACAACTGAGTCTGTTTGAATGACACATGGATGTATTTATTCTTCTCCAGGGGCTGGAAAACAAACCTCAACAGTGGGTACGCACGGCAGCTTCTACCGCAAGTATTTAATAGCCCCTCCAATTTCTACATTACTTAAGGAGTAGAAGCAGCATGCCCACCAGGTAACATCCATTTTTTTGCAAGATCACTGGAAGTTTTTCCATTAGATACACAGAACCTATCTAGTAGCCCAAGGAACTATAAAATGATGACCCCAATACTCACATGAAATTACTTAATCTATGAAATTTCTACTTTGTGGAACCCAGAGAAAAGGAAGTTTTAGGATACATATGATATATTTGAGGATACCTTCCTTTAAGTGTATGGGTGTTCATAAAGCTGTGGACACTGAGCACAACTGCCCCAAACAAGTAGTTTTATTTTTTTCAGGATATACTTTTTAAAGATTTTATTTATTTATTTTTAGAGAGACGGGAAGGGAGGGAGAAAGAGAGGAAGAGAAATCTCAATGTGTGGTTGCCTCTCATGCACCCACTACTGGGAACCTGGCCTCCAACCCAGGCATGTGCCCTGACTGGGACTTGAACCTGCAACCCTTCAGTTCGCAGGCCCACGCTCAGTCCACTGCATATTTTTTCAGGATATTTAAAAAGATTCACAGAGAGTAAATTTGCCTTCTAAAAGCATGAAAAAGAAGCATTAAGGAAGAAAGCAAGACACAGAGGAGAGTGTGGGAGAGAATGGCAGGCAGGGGTCCAGGTGGGCAGCAAAGGGAGCGCTCCGTTGTGGGCGACAGGAGCCAGGCTGCGGAACACTCTCAAGGCGCAACCCTGCCTGGGAGCCACGAAGTTCACACCGACGCTCTTCCTTCCAACAACCAGCCTGCTACACGGGATTTGCGCCACCCCTGTTCCCATTAGGCCTCTTCTCCCCCCTTGACACTGAAGGGAGGAGGCAATTATTCAGCCATTTTCACCTCGTCTCCCATGCAACCACCTATACCTGCTGTGACGTGGCCTGGCGTCTACACAGTCTGGCAAAGCAGCAGAGAGCACGACCACCTGATATCAGAGTTTCCTCCTATGAGGTAGATAAACAGGTACCCAACCTGAATATTCACCATGATCCCAACCTTATTTTTAAAATCTTACTTAAAAATATAAATATACATATATATCCACAAATATATATAAGAAAACATGTATATTTATATTTTATACTTATACAAGAACAGTGAGAACAAACCTATTCAGTGAAGTGCTTGAGTCAGTTCATACTGGCTCGAGAGAGCTAACAATCACATTTTCAGAAATTTGGCAGGCCAGCTGTTAAACACAGCCATTATTTAAAATTACATGTAACTTATTTAAACTTACATAAGTTATATACTTATACTTAAATAAATCACACAAAAACAAAGGCAACAAAGACTCCAAACTCATCCTTTCCTGACCATTTCAGCACCTTCACTGTGATCTCTGCTCCCGCGAGCCTTTGCGCCTGTCCTGTCTTCAGGGTGGAACATGACAGCGATGTGGCACTGTGCCTCTCTTCCCCACTCACCACCAGTGCTGTCGTGTGGGTAGCCTGAAACTGGCCACAGTAGCTGTGTTTACACAAATAATGGTAAACCAGAGCCTAACTTATCATTTTACTGAATGTCTAGACTTTAAAAAGTGATGGAGAAAATGTTGATAATGCAGATTCAACTTAGAAGCATGTTGTTTGTAGCTGTTCCATTATGAATAGCACAAAAAATTGAGGAAACATTCGTCTAATATTTGAAAACTATTATCCAAATAAGTAAAGAAGTTGCTCAATGTCACCGACAAAAAGAGTGGAAATTCTGACATATATCTTACTCATTAATATCAATAAAAATACCAACCGACATTCATGTTACAATTACACTAAGGGAGCTGGCTGTTAAACACTTATCAGCACATCACTGCAAAGGCGCAAAATGTTAACTAATAGTAGTTGGCTCTGAGAGATACAGAAATATGATTTGTTACCTACCTATGCCTCTGTACTTTCCAAGTTCCATGTAATAAACATTCATTTTATAACTTTAAGGTTTTTAAAAAAAGATTTGCTATGGCAAAAACAAAATGAAGTATTTGGTTCATGTTAAATTCATGACCTTTGAATAATTAAAATTACATTCACACCAGCAGATAATCAAGTCACTCTCTGGAAAAGACCAAGGTCAAGTCTTACATGCCAGGGGCAAAACCCCCAGGATTCTACTGTAGTATGAACAGCAGCATGCACACAACTTCAAAACAATTGTTTCTCTTATAAAGAGAAACAATCTATATATTTCACCAACCTATGTTGCTTAAACATAAAATAAAAAAATAAGGACTTAATAATCAAATTAAATGAACATAAACACTTAGAATAAAAAAAACATTAATGTAACTATTATTTCCTTAGTGTCTTCTGTGTTCCAGGGATTCTCCTGGGTGCTCAGACAAGAGGGAAAAGGTAAGCCTGGCAGTAAGGGATTACAGTTGGTTAGGTGGAGAGGACAGAAAAGGAAACACACAAGCTTTTAGTTTTGATTTTTTCCTTCTTTTAGGCTCACAATTTTAATACAGATTAGGAAATGTGGAACCACCTAAGGATATCTAGAATCTTCTAAAAACATCACAAACATAGAACTAATCATGGATGTCAATTCAAAGACACCTGAAAGAGAAATTAAAGTATAAGCAAACTTGAAGAAGTAATAAAATACATTCTTATTGGCAAGACTGTGCAGATAGATACGAAGAGTAACATTTACCTTCCCGCAGCAGCCACAGCCAGAGTCCCTCCTCCCAGTCCCAGCTAGTCCAGTGCTGGCGTTTCTCGAACTGGCTTGGCAAGACAGTCCAGTCCCAATTCAGACTTCTGGTGGCACTCAAGATCATCCTGCTCACACCTTTAACTAATGCTCTGTCATCTTACAAATGTCTATAAGATATACTAATTGCTACTAAGGCCATGGCTCTTCCTGTTGCAAGAATTTATAATAATAGAAGTCAATTGAAATCAATGCGTGGATGATCAGATGAAAGAACAGGTAGGCAGACACACAGGCAGATATACAGACAGTCTTTTTTCTTAACAGCCTGCTGTCGGAAAAGAAGATACATTATCTAGTAATTCCCTCCACCCGTAGGTCCACCTGTCTAGGTAACAAATACCACTCCTGTTTCGATGGAGTGACAAAGAGAAAGCCTTTCTGAACACCCAAAGTGGGTGTGATAAAGTTATACATTTTGCTTCAGGACAAATGCTCTGACCGCTGAACCTGTGGCCACAGCTGTTGCATGCTGAGTTGAGCCCAGTCGGAGGGTATTTGGGATTCTTCCTGGAACTTCAAGAAAAGGAGAATGAGGAGTTGGAGACAAGAAAGCACAGAGAAATGTAACTGTTGGTGGTGGGGTTAGAATCCAAGACATGCTTGCAAGCTCTACTCCTGATTCCGCCTCCTTCCCTCAAGCCACTGCACCTCACAACCCTGGCATCAAGAGTCTAAGAAGGACTGGGTGGAATTTTCGTGACAGGACACTCAACAACAGCAGCCACAGTTCCCCCTGAAAAGTCAGCCGATATGGAACAGTCCTTGGTAGTGGGGCAGCAGGACTACTGTGGATGATTTTTAGCTGCCTATGAAGACCATAGCCTGCAAAGAAAACCGGCCCACAAATACTGATTTGTAAAGCTTTTCTCTGCCTCACTTATTTACTTTTGCAAGTTGTCTCAAAAAGAAATATATTTCTTGAGGTAATCCGATTTCTAGTTGTTTCTAGTTCACTTACAAGAATCTCCTCCCAAATTAAGAAACATTAACCAATCATCTGTTATATACCAAGCCTGAGACACAAAGATGAACAATTGCTTTTGGGTGAGGAGCCAGACTCATAAACTTGTAATTATCAACTGTAATAAAGTTGATTTGTGCTCTAGATACAAGTGTGCCGAAGTAATTAGGAAGCCGCCTTTAGTACGTTCATTTTTGTCCCCATGATCAAGATGTTTTGAACTTCAGGCCATGTTTTAAAATTTAAACACAACAACTCTACAGTCATGCATTGCTTAACAGCAGGGTACATTTGAAAAATGTGGCATTAGGTGATTTTGTCTTTGTGCGAACACCACAGCATGAACTTACACAAGCCTAGGGGGTATAGCTCACTGTACACCTAGGCTATACCGTCCCTAGGCTACAAACTGTACAGCATGCTACTGTACCTGCTACTACGGGTAACTGTAACACAATAGCATTTGTGTATCCACACACACACAAGGTACAGTAAAAATACGGTAAGAAGATAGAAAACGGCACACCTGTGTAGGGCATCGTAAGTGGAGCTTGCAGGACCGGAGGGTGCTCTGGGCGAGTCAGTGAGTGGGAGGCGAGTGAATGCGAAGGCCCAGGACGTTCCTGTTCACTGCTGCAGACTTTAGACACACTTACACTAAGCCTCCACTAAATGTATAAAAACTGTTTCTTCAATAATAAATTAACCTTAGCTTACTGTAACAGCTTTACTTTGCAAACTTTTTATTTAACGTTTTGACCTTGCGTGATAGCACTTAGCTGAAAATGCAAACACTGTAATGACATTACAATGGCTATGACGTCAGTAGATGACAAATTTTTCAGCTTCATTATAATCCTACAGGACCGCACAAGGTCCACTGTCGAACACAACATCATCGTGTGGCGCATGACTATACTTGCGTTCCCTTTTAACTCTAAAATCTCATCAGCAGTGTTTGTTTTGGACTGTGACTTCGCAAGAAACGCTGAGCTGGAACCACCCACCTAAGCTGCTCCCAGATTCCTGACACTTGGAAATAGTAAGTGTTGGCTGCCCATTACGATGGCAGCATAGGTAAATGGGGTACTTGAATCCTCTCACAACCACACAAAAATTACAACTAAATGACTGAACAACCATCATTCGGAACTGCCTGAAATCTAGCTGAACAGAAGTCCTACAACTAAGGATATAAAGGAGAAGCCAGATCAAGACAGGTCAAGTACATGTCTCAGAATAAAGGAGGAATCTCCCAGCCACTGGAGCACGCAGGTGCACACATGGCCTCTTGCACAGGCTGAGCCCTGTTATCTGCGCCCCTTGCTCTGCATGGTCCCCATGCCGCAGCACCAGGCTCCGCTTGTGCCTCTGCAGGGGCCTGAGTGCTCTGGTGAAACCATGTGAGAACCCAGGCCTTGGACTTCCTCTCTGCATGTAGCTCCTATGGGTTTTAGGTTTGCCTTCATGAGATTTTAGGTGGGAATCAGAGTGTTTATTGTTTTCTTAGCAGCACAAAGTGACAAAGTCAGATGACTCGCAGAAGAGTGACAGAACATTTGCCCATGTAAACCTCTAAGTCCTGCTGACCAATTCTGGATGCTTCCAGCTCACTGCAGCCCATGGCAACCCCAGGCCCTCACTGTGTCTCTTAGGAGGATGCCATCCTTCAGGAAACACCCGTATGTGAGTCAGGCAGCATACCTGAGCATCAGCCAGAAAGAGTGGATAACAGGTCTTATGAAAAATCCTTCCCATCTCTGTGGGGCCTCATGGCCCACACCTCCTCTCTTTAGGAATGGTGGGGAAGCATCTCAAAAGGAAAGGGCTGGACCAGATCCCTGTCTCTGACCCCACCTTGAACTTCTGGTTCTCGTTACTGGGCTAGTGCTGAGCTGGAACGCCCTAAATAAAGATGTAGCTTATCAAAGCCAAAAAAAAAAAACACAGAAAAATATCCTTTATTTTCAAATTATGACTTCCTATAAGAGCAATGACCTTTCTCTTATTGAATAATTCCATCTTGATCATTTTATGTTATATTATTTGGTGAAGCAGAATAAAAGCTCCTCACTGTGCTAATACTGAATTGCTGCAATTACTCTGTCATAGTAATTTCATATGTATGTTTTGTGAGGGGAATCTTTTTCTTAAATAAAGTTAAAATTTTCTAATAGTTTCAGATTTATGGAATAGTTGTAAAGATAGTAAAGAGTTTCCACAAACCCCACACCCAGTTTCCCCTATTTTTCACACCTTACATTACTGTTACATTTGTCACAACTACGTATGTATAAACACTAATATACAAACTCTACTTTCCCATGTTTCATCTGTAAGATATTACAGAAGGTACTAGAAAAGGTCCCCTACAGGCTTTAGTGTAACGTGCAGCTGAATGACAGCACTGTTCAACGCTCCTTCAAACTGACATTCAAGCTGAGGAGCGAGGGCAAGTAGGCCCATTCCCGGGGCTTACCACATACAGACAGACTATTCAGGGTGGTGTTTGACAAAGAAGAAAAGTACTAGTGAAAGGAAGAGCAATTCAGAAGACAGGAAGACTGCTAACCTTAACAGAGTTTAAAGTAAATCAGGGTTAGGGCAAAATTTCTGTAGATTTATCTTTTAGGGTTTCAACTACCTGGGTTTAGCATGCCTAGCAAAGTGCTTATCACACACAAAAGCTATTTGTTGAATATAAGTAAATTCTACTTGCAAATATATCATTGTACAGAAACCCCAATTCATCTGTTTGATATCAAATATGCATTTATCAATGTTTCATGGGGGTGTTATTTAAATTGCCATCTTTCCAACAACAGGCCTACCATACATGCAAGTTGTGGTTTTGCCTCAGTCTTACCAGAACAAATCTATGGGAGATTTAAAGGCTATATTCTCAGCAACTACTATTTAAAGAAACAAAAGGGTACTACTTTATTTAAATACTTAGATCAAGTTTCTTCTTTATGCAAGGGTCAAAGAGAAGAGAGAAGTGACTCACCCTTGTACATAAAGCTTCTGCTTGTGTTAAATCTATTAGTGAATCCTAGAGACACAGGGCGTGCAGGGCTCAGGATCAAGACTCCTTCTGAGACTTCTCTGACCAGGAGAGTGAGCGGTGAGAGGGGACTGAGGTTCAGTTTCAGCCTTGTCACTCTGAGCATAACTGTATAACTTAATGTCAGCTTCCACACCTATAATGTAACATTATTAGAAACATTGGGATGATCTTTATTCTACCTACTATTCTAATTGTTAAATATGACACTTAAAAAACTCCAAGATCTCAATTTAAATTCCACTTAAGAATCAATTGCTCAATCCACAAGAAGAGAGGTGGACCTGATAACTAATCCATGCCAACAATAATAATAGCTAACCTAACTGAACACGGTTCTAGTGCCTTACACCTTTTAACTCAATCCACACATCCACCCTTAGAAGAGGGTACTGTTACTAACCCAGGTTTACAGGTGGGAAAAGAGTTTTTGTAATTTAAATGTCCTAGGTCTTACAGCTTTAATAATGAAGTCAGGAGTTGAACTTGGACAGTAAAGTTCCAAAGACTGAGTGAGGTCTTAGTTCCTGCCTCATAAAAAGTTCACTTGCAGCTGAATGTTGAGAGGAAAACACACAAAAAAAACCCCACTTAAAAGTGATGATTGTGAATTAATTACCAAGGAGCCTTGAGAACTTGTCTTCATCCACTATGTCATGGCTTGAAAGATTTAAATCTGAGGCAATGGTGGGGGAAAGGGGAAGGCATTTTAAAGAACATTAGAAAATGATTTAAGACGTTCATCACTTCTGGTATTTCTTCATCATATATAACATGTCAAGGAGTGTATGCAAATGAGTATTTGGAAAATTCATGGGTCTGTCTGTATTTTGTGTTATTTTAGGAGATCCTACACAAAGAGGTTTTTCGGTTTTGTTTTTTGGGTTATTTTTTTGTTTTGCTTTTTGTTGGTGGAAGAAGACAAAACAATAAAGGCTTCTATTATTCACTAAGGCACAGATCTGATGTCTGTGTTCGTAAGACAAGCAATACATTTCTTTTCTCACACAATATAGATGGCAGGGATTTGGTTTATACATAAATAGTATAAAGTACTACTCTGCTCTGTTTTTTCAGTATGTTCATGGTACCCTAACTTAGGTGTAAATAAACCTTGAAGCAAGGCTATAGTCTGGGTTAGTACTACTAAAGTAAGTATGTAAGTAACAATGTAAGTATGTTAAGTATGTAATTTTCATTTCTAAATTACAGTATCATGGTTATTTCTTCCGATGGCATATTATCTTGTGAGGGCAAAAGCAACTGAAACCCCTTTAAACTCAAATTTTAAGAAAAGGTTTTAATTTGAGCACACGAAGATACCCTGGGAAGTCCCACACATGGGAAGTGCAGGTGAACTTCATGCAGCGCAGGGAAACGACAGGCTTCCTGCTCAAGCCCTCACTCCTCCTCACTCTCTCTGGGGCCACTCTCTCTCTGCTCCTCTCTTCAGATCTCCTGCTGCAGATGGACTCTCCCTGCTTGCTCACCAGCATACCTGGCCAGTGTCATCAGTACATATGTCCCACCAAACCCAAATCTAAACAATCCTCAAGCTCTGGAAACCACAGCTCTCAGCTGTGTCCTTAGTTTAAACTTTCAAGAGAAAGAACTTGATCATCATGGCTTGTAGGTCAGAAGTCTACCAGCTCTGGCCAAATGGGGTAAGGCCATGTGACAACCCCGTTCCAGGAGTCTACCCTTCCGCTGGGAGGCAGTTCTCAGAGAAGTAGGCAAGGGACACTTCTGCACAAGGGCTGATTTAGTAGGACTGCAAACAAACCCGACACTGAAATGCAGGCCTAGAGAATCCACAAGAGGATCAACAACAGGCATTGTTTCCAGAGCTACTGCTAAAAGCTTTGAAATCCAAGACCACAAGGAAGTAATGCTAACAAAGTTTACTGAGCTTTTTCCACTAGCTGTTTTACTTCTGAGTGGCCTCTCTTTTCCTATGTTGAGTGAGGGAACAAAGAAGACAGCCTCCTGCATTTAGATTGAGTGGAGACTCGGGTTTATTATGCTCAAAGAAATAAAATTAACTTCCCAAAAGGAGGTTCATCTGCTATGTAGAATTGGCTATGAAAAACGAGCACTAGTAAGAAGAGAGAACCAAATCTGTATCTTTTCTATAAGTAGCCAAAGCTAATAGCTTGTTAATGGGTCAGAAGCCTTAGGGACCAGGCAAAAGTCCCTGATGATCCCAGACTCACCAGCCCACACAAAGCAGACTTGTGCAGCAGCGCTTACCTAAGCACGAAAGGGTAACACAACTGTGGTAAGAGCAGACACCAGCAGGTGTGCTTACACAGATGCCAGCTGCAGATACCAGTGTAGGTGCCCGCATAGATCCTGCCCTGACCAGACACCCGGCTCCAACAGACAGGAGCTTTAGGGTCACAGACAATGCAACAGGACAGTTACTTATGATAAAACTAGCAGATACATGTCAGAAAGAACTGAAGTGTAGACAGTTAGAGAGCTTGAAAAGCAGAGGTAAAATGCAATTCATTACCAAGTGGGTTTAGTCTGCTTCACTGAGGTTCAAAGCTACTGTGATGATCAATTTCATGCGTCAATTTGGCTAGGCTACCGTCTGCAGTTATTCAGACACAACTTTATGTCGTTCAAGTTCACGATTATTTGACTTTAAAATATGGGAGAAAACCCTAGATACTCTGAGTGGGCCTCATTCGATCAGTTGAAAGGCCTTACGAGCAAAGCTGAGGCTCCTGGGGATGGCAGCTCAGTCCATGTAGTTCCAGCCTGTCCTTCCTGGTGATGTGCCCTATGGATTTCTGACTTGCCCAGGCAGCTCCACAATCACTTAAGCCAATTAACCACAATAAATCTCTTCATATACTTCTCCAACTGGTCCTGTTTCTCTGGTTGAACCCTAACTGATACAGCAACTAAATAATCATCATAATAACCCTAAGAGGTATTATTATTAGCCCTATTTATAGATGAGTAAACTGAAGTACAGAAAGATTAAGAAATTGCCTAAAATACCCAGCTCCTAAGTGGGAAAGCTGGATTCTAATTCAGGCAGCCTGAAGGTCAAATCTGAGTACTTTACCTTCTATTCCACTGCCTTTCTGAATGATTTAACAATGTGAACAGAGCCGAAACAGCTGAAAAAGTACTTTTCAAAATCCATTTTGGATTGCCAAAAAAAGTTCTCTAATCACGGGCATGACCTAGGAGTATTTCGGGTATTCACTTTGGGTCACCCTAGAAGTTTCCCAAATGTAGGGATAGACAGTCCTGATTTCAAATACAGGTACAAGGGAGAGGCAATCCGACTCCTAAACGCCCTGGACAAGGCCTCTGAAAGGCTCTGGGCAAGAGGGTTTCTGGAGGCTGTGGGTTAGTACAAGTGTCGTTTGGGTGCCTGAACTAAAAATTACAGAATGGGTCATTTAACAAATCTGAGCATTCTAATGTAAAAACATGAGTTAAATTGAAAGAAACAAAGTTCTTAGTGGTTATTTTCTTCTGGTTCATCTATAAGCAACACAGGGTAAGGGAAGAGCTTTAAATAAAGTTACATACAAGTGGTAATAATGAAACCTTTCGCTGAGGCAATTTGGTAGTACATATAGAAAGTCTGAAAAAAATTTTGATCCATTAACTTTGATCTATGTAATCCACTGCTAGGAATTTATCAGAAGGAGGTAATCAGTGATGGGTCATTAAAATGCAGGTTTAAGAATTTTACCACAGCACTGTTTATAATAGGGAAAAACTGTAAATAACCTAAATGTCTGACAACAAAAAAATAAAGTTTGGTATACCACCTTGACAGAATATCATTAAATATCATACCTTAGGAAAATGTTTACAAACTCTCATTTTGTGAAAAAAGCAGGTAATATACAATATCATGTACAGTATGCCCAATGATGCTTTAGAAAAATACACTGAGCATGCACAGAAGAAAGGCTGAGCCACCAACAGACCAATGTAGTTATTAGTCAGTGCTTGGACCTTAAGTGATTTTAATTTTGTTTTTTTTTTTAAATAAATTTTCTATAATAAAAATGTATTACTTTATAGTAAAAACTTTAATTATAATTTATAAAACTACTGAAATGCGAAAATGTTCACAATATAAAGTTAAATGAAAACAATTTAAAAACAGTATATTCATGAGTCTCTGTTAAAATTATAGTATCATATGAAATGATAAAGACCAGAAATACATCAAAATATAATAGTAATTAACTATGAGAAAGTAGAATTATAGATGATATTTTTCTTTTATATATTTACTTTTTCCAAGTATTCTATCATGAAAATTGTTTTCAAGTTTTCTATCTATATTCCGCTTTATAGTCAGAACAAGTGAATGCAATTTCATTTAAAACAAAAAAAGAGCAATGGTGTTGAAGATAGGAATTTACCATAGAGTTAAGTTCTGAACAGTGTAGTTCAGCTTACTAGGACTTCTACTCGGAGCTTCTCTTTAGAATCTGTAACCAGAAGGGAAACTACTGAGGCAAACAGATGGCGCGAAACTCTAGGTCCCGTTTGTCATCCCCCGGTGGCATCCCTGGACTGCCTGGACAACGCAGTGTGCCAGGAACAATATTATCTCCAGGAAACAGGTATGCAATTGAGGGGATGTTTGTACAGGGTGAGGCAAAAATAGGTTTACAGTTGTTTGAGTGGAAAATAATACAATAACTGATAAGTAATAACAAGAATAAACTCCGTGTTTCGTGCACTCACAACTGCAAATCTCCTTTTGCCCCACCCTGTATTCTAGACATAATATTACGCTAAAGCAATCGTATAAGCAATACTTTCCTTCTATTCTTTCATTTTCTTAATTACCAAGTACTGACTCTTAATCCTTCTTTCCAAATGGAGAGAGTCACACACAAGTCCTTCTTTGACCTGCCTGCCTGAGTTTTGTTGCATTTAAAAGTGTTGTGCCCTGGCTGGTGTAGCTCAGTGGATTGAGTGCAGGCCTGCAAACCAAAGGGTTGCTGGTTCAATTCCCAGAGAGGGAACATGCCTGTGTTTCGGGCCAGGTCACCAGAAGGGGGCGTGTGAGAAATACACACTGATGTTTCTCTCCCTCTCCTTCCCTTACCCTCTCTCTAAAAATAAATAAATACAGCCTTTAAAAAAACAGTGTTGTACAAAGTGGGCAGGTTCATCTCTGGAAAGCTGCTATATAGCTGCAACAAGCCTGGAAGTGATAAAACCTTGTCACTAGGACAAAACCCAGTGTTGCTTTGAGCAGCAATTTTCGACTCATCTCATGGCACATATAAACTAGTATCTAAAACTGCAGCACACTACAAAATATATTTTTCACTGAGCTGACAAGAAAACAGAAAGGTATAATTTTGACTCATTCACACCTGACGGCTAGTGTCATTTTTTTGACAATATAAGGGATGACTGTCATTTTTTAATTTAACAATCTAAGCGAAAAGAAGTCACTGCCCCTGACTAAATAGCTATTGCATGTTTTAAAAATTCTTGCAGCACATTGGTTGTGAGTTGCTGATCTAGAGGAGCACTTAATTAAAAAGGAAGCCCAAACCCTGGAATTGTGTTTTTTGGCACCAGGCCTAATTTCTGGAGTTGATAAGGGTCTTATGTACAAGGATAAGACTAAAAGATTTTTTTAAATCTTCACCCTAGGATATGTTTATTGACGAGAGAGAGAGAGAGAGAGAGAGAGAGAGAGAGATCATCGACATAAGAAACATCCATCAGCTGCCTTCTGTATGTGCCCCAACAGGGGATCCAGCCATAACCTAGGCACATGCCCTGACCGGAAACTAAACCCACAACCTTTTGCTGAATGGGACGACCCAGCCAGGGCAGGACAAAACTAAATTTTGATCAACAGCAGTTTACTGTTAATAAGACAGGAGGTGACCAGGCTACTGAATGACTGTTTAGCAATCCTGTCCATACTAAGATTCTTCCAGGAATTACTTAGTACAGTTCTATGGTTCATAGTCCCAATAAATGCATTTGAAAAATGTGATATATGCTATGCCAGTAAGAGAAAATATTTTTAAAAGTTAAAGTCCAGTTGTACAAGGACATTTATTAGGTGGGGTAAGGCCATAACCTAGCAATAGATTGAGATCCACGGATATATACAAAGTTTACGCAACTGAAAGCTATTTAATACAGATTATGTAGAACTGTATAAATGACTGCTTCTCAATAACTGGAGAAAAGTAAAAACTAATATAAAATACAACTAACCCAAGGGAAAGAGAGGAAGTTTTAGAATGAAAAAATTTAAGGGCCAGGAGTTCCATGTGCTCCCTAGACTGCTGAGAAATAGTTGGCTACACATGCCCATCTTGACAAAAAGCAATAAAACAGGAGCAGCTGCTATTCTAAAGTTAACTCCTGCTGATAGTTTAATTTGAAACAACTTCAGAGAAGCCTCCACACCAAGTAGTAAATGCTACACTAAGCTGGTGGTGGTAGACCAGCTGATAAAACTTTTCCATTTCCCAACTGACACACCATACAAATGCTCCATTTTCATTCCCATCACACTAGGGGGAAATGCTAAAGTGACGTTTCTTAAAACTACAATAAAACAACATAATATATATAGTTTCTGTAGAATGACATAGAATGTTAATAATCCTTTCACATCTCCCAGTGCAAAAGGACTCTCCCCCCGACCAAACATGCATACCCTTTAATTTTTCACCTTGTTTACAGCATTACAGATGCTAGAGCAAAAGTAATGTTTCTCTTACAGCTTAGAAAACATAATGCCAGAAAGTAATTACACAGGAGCTATAGTTTATAGAGGTAGAGGAATCAAAACATATGGGCAGGGAAATGCCACGGAATTACAGTAGTTAAACTAAGCCCAGCAGAGCATGACATTTTCATAGACATATTTAGACAGAAGAAAAGCAAAAGCAAGTTAAATCTTTTACTTTTAGCTAAGGTATTTAAGCCATAATGTGATGATGATAAAATGTCAAAATAAAATCCTCCAAATCTTTATAAAGTCAACATCAGGGTAGCAACTCAGGGTGCCAAGACCCCTTCAAATTTTAATGAGAAAGGGAGTTTTAACATCATCAACCATTAATTCCGAGTGTACTGAACTATGTACACTCAGCTGCAGGTACTTTCTGCATGCTGAGTTTGAGTGCCCTCCTGTGTGGGGTGACCTTTCAGGCTGTACTTTGGGGGCGTGTGTGAGGGAGAAATGGGCTCTACTCAACCACAAGTGGCACCAAACCACCAGGAAGCTACCTCAGATTTGCAAATAGAAAAGTAGGGCATAAAAATTTTTTAAACTTAAAATAATTGTGAATGAGAATAGGTGTTCAACAGAAACTTGAGAAAAAAATCAGTTTTGGAAGAAGAAATAGAGGTTTTCTTCATATATTCACAGATATAAACATGAAGATGTTTATTGTAGCATCATTTCTGTTATGAAATGGAAATGACCCAAATGCTATCAATAAAGGACTGATTAAATAAATAATGTAAAATTCTATGTAGCAGTTTAAAAAGTAATGAAGTGGAAAGTGACATGGTAAAACTTTCTTAAATATAAGTGAAAAGGGCAAGTTGGTATAAACCTACATGAATATATATGCCAACACATATATACCTACATGCTACACACACACACATACCCATTTATTCTATAATACACACTATATATATTGCATACAAAGCAGACTCAAATAGGCACTGAACCACCAGATTCTTAATAACTATTGCCTATAGAATAAAGCAGATACCGCACATTTCTATACTACTAAAAAATGTTTTCACATGTTACTTGTATAACTCAAGTGACGAAATGGGATAAATGCCCATGGAGCAGTAAGTGGTACCGCAAGTGAAGGGGACTACAGGGGTAGGACTACAAGTAGGGGTGAAACGGAAAGTGTTTAACTGTGTCTTTTTCTTTTTTTTTTTAATTTTTTTTATTTATTTATTTTTAGAGAGGGAAGGGAGGGAGAGAGAGAGAGAGAGAAACATCAACGTGTGGTTGCTGGGGGACATGGCCTGCAACCTAGGCATGTGCCCTGACAGGGAATTGAACCTGCGATGCCTGGTTCGCAGCCCGCGCTCAATCCACTGAGCTACACCAGCCAGGGCTTAACTGTGTCTTTTTCTGAACAATCTTTACTCTTTCCTTCTTTTTATGTTCCTCTTTCAGAAGTGATCAATGAAAATTTCACTCCATTTATGCATATGACCTATAAAAACATCTATTGGTGCCACAGGATTCAAGGTGTTCTTCAAGGCCTTTTTAATTAATTATGAAAATTTTCAGGATTTTTAAAAAAGTATAGATCATTTTACAAAACCCATTAATTAGCTTAAAAAATAAATAATAGATACATCAGAAGCTGCCTGTGGACCCTTCTCTGATCCATTCCTTTGACAATCAACATTCTGAATTTACATCTTTTTATACTTTCATAAAAACGTGCAAAAATACATGTACATATGTAACCATAAAATATTGTTTGTTTAACCTGTGATAATGAGTCGGCATTTTTTTTTTTTTTTTGGTATCTGCAGTCTGCAATCTTTTAGGGTCAGATAGTAAACACGTTCAGCTTTGAGGGCCACGTGGTTTCTGTTGCAGACGGTCACCCCTGCTGCTGTGACGTGAAAACAGACTGACAACACGCAAACACACGGGCATGGCCACGCTCCTATAAAACTGTATTTACACAAACAGGTGGCAGGCCAGATTTGGACCACTGGCTGACCTCTGCTTAACATAAATGATAGGTTGTACCTATCCTTCTACAACTTGCTTTCTAACATCCACAGTTATATTTCTAAAATTTATCTATGTTTTCATGTGTATTCATAGTTCTTTTAATCCAAACAGTACTACTTTCAACACTCTAATACATGGTTCCTGTGGTACATGTGAAAGAATTTCTCTAGGGTATGTAAATACCTCCTGGGTTGTATGGTTAAGGGCATTTTCAGCTTTACCAGATATTGCTCAGTTGCTCTCTAAATATGATGTAACAAATTATTCTCACACAGACTTGTCAATCATTGACATTCCAGTGCCAACATGATGGTGGTGAAATGGTCTTTCATTATCATGTTATACACATCTTCTGAATAATAGCAAGGTACAGAAGCTTTTCAAGTCCTAGTTGGCCACTTGGGCTTCATCTTTTGTGAGTTCCCTCTCCCTGTTTTACTGAGCTATTTGTCTTTTTCTTTCTGATGTGTATTTTTTAATGGTGTACACTAATTTTTATCACCTATGTGCATTGCACAGTCATAACTTGTCTTTTCTTATGATTTTGAAATCTTCACGTACATAAATTTTAGATTTTTTTCACACGGTCAAATCTTTTTCTCTGTGGTTTATACTTGTTGAGGCTTTAGAACTCTTTCTGACTGTCATCATAAAGATAACCTCATATATTTCTTCAAAGTGTTTCAGTTTTAGCCCTGGCCAGTGTGGTTCAGTTGGTTGGAGCTCATCCTGTAACCCAAAGGTTGTGGGTTCAACTGCTGGTCAGGGCACACACCTGGGTTGCAGGTTCAATCCCCAGTGGGGGTGCCTACAGCAGGCAACTAATGTTTCTCTCTCACCCCTCCTCTTTCCATTCCTCTCTCTCTAAAAGCAATAAAAAACTGTTCTCTGGTGAATATAAAACAAAAAGTTTCTGTTTTACTTCTGTACTTTTTATGTCTTTAGAGTCTACCTCACATGATGAAATAAAACAAATTGCATCTGAATTTTTATAAATTTGGGTAATCAATTGTTTCTGCAACATTTGTAGACATGTCCACTTTCCCCACTGATCTGTAATGCCACCTCTTATCATAACACATAATACAGAATTGTATATATCCATCTTTGCCTATTATGATACCTACTTTGTTCCACTGACTTTTCTCTTTGTTGACAAAACACTGTCTTAATTACTTGCAAGAGTCTGCCTCCCTCTCTTGATCTTCAGAAATGGTTGGTTATTCATGCTCTCCCTTATGAATTTTAGAACCACTGTACTGAGTTCAAAAGTTTATATCATGATGCCCTGGCTAGGTGGTTCAGTGGTGGACCATCATCCCAAACACCAAAATGGTGGTGGGTCCAATCATCAGTCAGGGCACATACCTAGATTGTGGGTTTGATACCCAGTTGGGGCACATGCAGGAGGCAACCAGTCCATGTTTCTCTCTGTTACTATTTCTGTCTCTCTCCCTTCCTCCCTCTCTAAATCAATGGACATATCATTGGGTGGGAATTTTTAAATTTTTTATTTTGTAATTTTTATTGAAATTTCATTGAATTTTATGAATTGTTATCAAAGAGGATTATAATAGGTAGTTTCAAGAAGGCTTTAAAAAGAGTTAGATACTAAGCAGCAGAAAGAAAGAAGGAGCTCCTACCCTTCTCGACAGCATGGATGGAACTGGAGAGCATTATGCTAAGTGAAATAAGCCAGGAAGTGAGGGACAAATATCATTTGCTCTCACCTTTAACTAGAACCTAATCAACAAAACAAACAAGCAAACAAAATATAACCAGAGACATTGAAATTAAGAACAATTTGACAGTAACCAGAGGGGAAGGGAAAAACGGATAATAGGGGAAAGAAAGGGAAGGGTTGTCAAGGAACATGTATAAAGGATCCACAAACAAAGCCAAAGACAGGAAAGACTGAGGGTGGGAGGTGGGGGTGGGTGGGGCAGGGGAAAGTGGTGGTGGGAAAATGGAGACAATGGTACTTGAACAACAAAAAAAAAAGACTAAGATTAAAATGATAATTTTTGAGAAGTAGATTTAGAATTCTCTCTTTTGCTGCCTTCTTTTGTTGCTGCTATAAACCATTTCCCTTTAGTAAGTAAAACACTTAAAACAAAGTAACAGGTTTTGTAGCCTGCGTAAGTCACTAGGATCTATTATATTATTCAGAGCTAGTGGGGTGGTAAAAAAAAAAAAAAAGCTCCTAATTTTCCATTAGTGACACCAATTGCCATGGGGCTTAACTTTCTCTATTATCTTTTGCTCTTATTTCCCTCTTCCCTCTTGATTAGTTTATCAAACTACCATTCCATAGAACATTTTCCTAATACTAATTGCTTGTCTGGGAAAGGAAGTTACAAATTCAAACAAAAAATTTTAAATCCTGTATAATAAATCTCTCACTTGGAGTTTTACAATGTACGTTAGTATATCAAAGACTCTTAGTGGAATTACAGTAAAGAAGTATCTCTAATTTAGTTTTAATTTACCATTTCACAAACGTTTTCCTGAGTGGATGTTTATTTCTTGCATACTGATTAACTTCTTACAAAAGAATGTTCCATGGACATCAATTTGGGAAATGGTATATTTAAACAAATAAGAAAAAGACAAGGATTTAGACATTTCTGACTTCCACACTGGTCAGTCAGCAATAAGAAAAAATTAAAACGCCAGTACGAGAACAAAAAGCAGCCAGCAAGACTTATAACAGTGCTTGAGCATTGTTTTTTAGCCTGGGGGGTCTTAGCATTGGCCTATACCTGATAAAACTTTTCCTTTAACTTGGTAAGAGTTATGTTTTCCTTCTTATTTCAACACCAAAATGAAAGAACAGGCAGACGCCTCAGACTTATTGATCTCTCACTTTGGTCTTATAAAAAAGACAAGCAAAAGAAATGCATTTCTCTTATCCTTGCTGGGCTTCGAGCCCATCATTTTTGCTACTGAGCAGCCTGAAGAGAACAAACAAACATACCAAAATTAAATGACTTTTTGTTTATATTTTCTTCTTTCTGCTCTGTTTATGCGGCAGGTATTAATCTGCTTGAAGTACTGCTGGCCTGGTGGGGGAGTCCTGCTCAGCTGAGGATGGCAGGGGAAGAACAATGGCCTTCCCTGGAAAGACATTTCTTCTCTCTTCCTATAGGGCATTCCTGCTTGCTGTTGCTGTAACAAACATTTCATAATAGTCATGGGCAAGCTTTTGAGAGTCAGGTTCTTTCCAATTTTCAAGGGGAAAATATTGGCATTTCCCTTTCTCTTTTCAAACTACATTTAGCATTTATTCAACAAACATGTATTTATTACTAAGACTAATTGCACAGTCCTTAGTACCTAACCATATAAATTAGAGATTAAAGAATGGTTTTCAGGAACATGTATAAAAGACACATGGACAAAACCAAAGGGGGGTTGGATCAAGGATGGGATGTGGGGATGGCTGGGGTGGGAGGGAGTGGTGGTTAGGAAATGGAGACAACTGTACTTGAACAACAAAAAAGTGTGTGAAAAAATAAAACACACACACAAAAAACCCAGCCCTAGCTGTTGTGGCTCAGTGGACTGAGCATGGGCTGTGAACCAAAGAGTTACCAGTTCAATTCCCAGTCAGGGCACATGCTTGGGTTGCAGGTCAGGTCCCCAGTGGGAGCCACATGAGAGGCAACCACACATTGGAAAAAAAAAAACCCAACAAAGTATTTTCTGAATACTCTCAAGTACCAAAACATTGCCTGAGGTACAACTAGGAAGACTTGCATGCTGACTTTAGAGTAAACAGGCTGTCAGAGACTAGGAGTGTAAATCGGAAACAATGGGTGCTCCGTGGCCATAAAGCTGGAGACTTTTCTTATTTTCTCTTGTGTGCTGAGCATGGTTTAGGGCCTCTCAATATATATTTATTGGCTGCTGGATGTGTAAAGGACTGCAGCCATGTGTGAATCTTTTTTATTTTGTCCCCACCATCAGCTTATCCAGCTTTCCCTTGACAAGTGTCCCTTCACGGGTGGTCCATTCCAGCTCTGACCAGCTACACGGTGACAGCCTTCCTCCTGTTGTGCAGAAGTCCACCCCCAACTCCACAGTCTCACTGTCTGCCCCGTGGGACTCCACTGGGCACACAGAGCAGTCCCCCCACTGCTACATTTGACTTTGAAAATGTCAAATCTACAGAAAAGTTGATGCTTTTCATCTAATCACCAATTATTAATATTTTCCCATATTTGCTCCATTTTATCTCTTGCTGTTTTCTTTATTTTTAATGAATCATTTGAAAGTATTTTGCGAATGTAAAACTACAGCACATCTAAGACTTTGGCATTCATCTCCTAAGACTAAGGACATTCTCCCACATAACAGCATTTCTATTATACATCTAAAAAAAGTAATATTGATAAACTATTATCCAAATGGAAATTCACATTAAAAGTTTAATTATCCCCAAAGTGTTTTGTTTAAAATCTGAACTTTAAAATTCCAGATTAAAAAGAAATTCAGTCTCTTTTAATCTAGAATACCTTTCTAGCTTTTATGTATACCGTTATTTCATAACTTGGACTGCTGCTACATAAGTACTACCTACATATACAACTAGTCCATCATCTGGGGGCACATACTGTCAGGCTGTCTCACTCATGATGATATGTAAGTTGACCACTTGATTTAGAATGTGATCACCAGATCTCTTTACTGAAAAAGTAAAGAAAATCTCTGAGGCAGTGTGAATATATATTCCTCCAACTACTTTTCACCCACGTTTTAGGAGCCACTGTGATCCTTGTCTGAATCAGCTATTACACTGAAAATTATAAAATTATGATTTTCTAATTCCATGATTTCTTCTACATGGATTTTTAAAAAGCCAATGTGTTAGAATCTCTTATCATCTAAAAATTATTAATTCTCAAATTACCCCAGATTTGCCCAGTGGAACCCTCCTGAAGCCTTTTTGACAAGACTCCGTTAGTTGAGCATTTCCTGTATTTTTGTCAAATTAGAAGTGAGATTAGTCCAGAGTCCCCTGTACTTCCCCCTTCCCCAGCCCTGGAATCAGCCACTCCTCCAAAGATCCATGTTTCTTCTTATGGGGAATAGCATTTATGAGGAATAATGTTGCTAGTTTCTTCTACATGCCAGCCCTCCAAATGTTTGAAGCTGGTTATTTCTATCCCATACATCTCTCAAAACTTTCACTTCTAGGCTAAATTCACCAAGTTCCTTACATAGTCTTCCTGTGACTTGGCTTTGATTTCTACCCTACTCTTGTCTTTCATGTTACCTGTCCCAACTCAGCTGCTGTTTTCTATTCTAGTGGTTCCCAACCTGGCTATACACCAGAGTCACTAATGGACTTCTTTCCTATATAGATTCCCAGGATCTACTCACTCCATACTTACTGAATGAGAATCTCTGGGAGCATGGGATGCTTGTTTTTATTTTTGTTTTGTTTGTTTTTGAAGCTCCCCAAGTGGTATCAACCACTGTAGATTTGATTTTCAAGGCCCCATGGACCCAGAATTGGATACAACATCAAAAATATGGTCTAGCACTATTAAATTTTTTATATTAAACACTAAAATTCTTTCAATGTAATTAAATCAATGCTGACATTTTGGGGGAAGTGGAGGCAATGACATGAAAATTTTGACTCATGATGAATTTGTGAAGAATTAAATCCTCAAGACCTTTTCAAACATATTGTTAAGTCACATCTCCCAAATCTCACATTCAGTTGGTCTTCCAGAACTAAGTGTAAGAATTTACATTTGTTCTAACTAAAACTCACATTCCTTGATTAAGTCTGCAGCATGTCAGTGGTGTTATGGATTTTGATTGTATCATCCTAAGTATTTGCAACTTTATGTCACTCATAGTTAAGTTTGCTGTTGAAGTTCCCTCTCTTACATTGCCTTTTTTTTCTATTATTATATTTTTTCAGCATTAAAAATACCAATCGCACAAACTTTCCTGATTGTAGTGGCGGTCACATAATGGTATGTTTCATAAAACTCACAGAATAATACACCAAAAAGAGTATTTTAATGTACATAAATTATACCTGAAAAATATCAGCCTTATATTTCAAATACTCAGCTATATTTTTATCCCAGGTCTCACTGATTTATTTTTGATTGACAATTTTCTGCAAAATGTATTGCTATTCTAAGTAATGGCATTTCCATGGGTTTTGTATTTTTATTCATTTAAGGTCAACACATTCTAGTTTTTGATACCTTACAAAAGCATCAGGGTTTGGTTTACCAAGATAGTCAACTCAGTGTCTGCGTTATTTCCATTTTATCTGTTCCCACACCATAAAATGCGATGAAAAAGTGATGAAATGTGGGATAAGGAGAAAACACTTTTAGAAAAATTACAACTCTTCACAGAACTGGATCAAAAAATTGAATTCTTGCCTAGAAGTGGAAGTTAAACAGTTTTCCTTTTTTAAATCATTTTTTAAAGATTTTTATGTATTTATTTTTTAGAGAGAGGGGAAAGAAGGGAGAAAGAGAGGGAGAGAAACATCAATGTGTGGTTGCCTCTTGCACACCCCCTACTGGAGACCTGGCCCACAACCCAAGCATGTGCCGTGATTGGGAACTGAACTGGTGACCCTTTGGTTCGCAGGCCAGCATTCAAACCAATGAGCCACACTAGCCAGAGCAGAAGTCAAACAATTTTCTACTTATACGTTTGACAAGGATTTTAAAAAATATTCTTCAGTGTTGGTGAAGATCTTGTGAAACACACTCTCACAAGAGTGGGTTAGAGACTTAAGTAATATAACTTTCCTGGTCGTTTGAAACTAACAAGAACTTAAAGACTTCAATTGAAACACATATATACTAATAAGAAAAATAAAGAAGAAACTATACCAAATTTTTAGCAGCAGCCGGCCATCTCTAGCAGATGAAAGACTGTTGTGTTTTTCAATGTTTTTATTTTTTCAAATATTTTAAAAACATGATCCTATGGTAGTTTATAATTTGGAAAAAAATAATACATGCTTAGAAAAACACCAGTTAAGAAAAGGAAGGAAAATAAACCACAAAAGGAAAGAAGTAGCAATAAAATAATTTGTGTAAGAATTGACCTATCTGACAGGAATTCTCAAAATAAAATGTCTTTCAAGTAGAGTAGTCAATAATTTTATAAAACATTTTTGTTAGGAGAATAAACAATATTTTTTTGTAAAGTTTCTTCAAATGCCATAGAAGATTCAAATGTACAGTAACTCTAAAAGGGATATTTGCGTTGCCTCCAAACAATATTTCTCAAATGAGAAGCTTCATGCAGAATTATTGAATACTGTAAGTTCATACCTTGAAGAACGATGCTCTGGTTTATTTCGTTCGTTGCGATCTGTAAAGAGAGAAGACAGTTACACGTCAAAATGTTCTTTAGAAGCCCTGGAAAAGTCCTTAATCACAAGCTTCCAGACCATTAGATTTCAAAAGAACTGTTCAAAGGTAGCTGTGTCTTTTCCCGTATAAGGCTCTTCATCAGAGTGGAGAGGGTTTGGCTGACAGAGGAGGCAGAAAAGATTCAGAGAGAGACAGGCATGTACAGTTTTCATGGCTGGTTAAAATCATCTACTTGGAAAACACATCCTTATGTGTATTATTTCATTCCAAAGATCTTTGCTGTTTTAAACACTCTGCTAAAACAAAAACAAATTTAACTAAGGAAAGAAAGTAAGGAAATCGAAAAGCCACAAATTACTCAGTTCCCAAAAAATTATTCCATGAATCATGGTTGGCAAAAACTTCTAACAGGATGGGGAAGGGGAAAAAATGAGCAGTCAGCTACAGCAACATCTGCAAATAGACTAAGACCAGTACAACCTCATCCTTAACTCTCGAACACCCAGAGCACTTCAGAAGTTGTATTTCACTGTTTGAAGGATTATTAGGTCTAATATGCTATTGAGCAGTGATTTTCCCAGGGGCGATTTCACAACCCCTCGCCCAGAGAGCACCTGGCATGTCAGGGGGCATTTTCGTATTGTCACAAGTGGGGAGGAAGGAGCTACTGGCATCTAGTGGGTCAGACCAGGGATGCTGCTGAACTTCCTACAATGCACCCTACAACAAAATCATCTTGCCGAAATGTCATCTGTGCAAAGGGTGAGAAGCCCTGCTACAGGGTAAGAGACAAGAGATGACTGCATGAAATTTTCAAAAAGTGTCTCTCCAGAATGCTGTAAAATGCTATTAGTCAACTTGAAGACTACTATATACAAGAGAAAAGAACCACAAGACCCCCAAGGTTGTCTTTTTGAACCTTGAATAACATGTTTCTTTCAATACATGCTTGAAAATAAGTAAGACGAAGTAAGAAGGTCTCAGCGTTATGGAAAAACTAACAATAGAAAGCAATGTGTAAGCCACAATAAAGTCCTGTGCAATGACTTTAAAAGAAAATCCTATGCAATGTTGTCCAAATACTGTTTTCTAAAGTATCTTCTGAATTATTGCTAACCTAGTAAAATTAAATCCCCAAACTAAGATTAGACAAGAATTTTCTTTTTCCCTTAACTTTATTGCTGGTGGAGTAGCATAAAGATAATGAAAATGTACTGTAAAAGTTCTGGAGAGAATTGTGGAAGAAAAGGAATTAGATTTACATAGTTAAATGTATGTATCAATTCTTTCTGAATGGGTTCATAATGATAAAGAAATGTTTAAACCGAAGAGTTAGTACACAGGAAGACAGTGTTTTATGAAAGACTAACAAAGAGGAAGATTCACAATAAAACATGTTTGTGTAGATATGCCTTCCAAAATGCGCTCTGTTAACATGCTTCCAGTTCCAATTTCTCTACACAGTGACTTAGTGTTATTGCTGCTTTTCAAACTTCTGTTTTAATTTAGCTTGGTTTCACCCTGCCCTTAAATAAAAATATCATGGTTTTTCACTTATTAAGTACCAAAAATTTAGTCATAGAAATACAGCACACATTTTAACTGTATTTTCAATCCTTCCTCTTCAGCTTTTAGCCTGCTAGTTTTGCTAACTAAAGTAAAGTATAAGGTCTTCAAGTAAAGCTAGAAACTGTGCAGGTCAGCCTTCCTCCAAAAACAAAGCAACAGCTCTTACCTGTGCCTACAGATGAGCTCAAAGTCTGCCCGCAATACCATTTGCTGTGGCTGGGGTCCAAGTTGCGTACAGATTATCAAGGCATGCAATCCCAAACTCCCCCACAAATCTTTCTAGTGATACAACACACAGGAGGAGGAGAGAAACAGAGTCACAATGAGTGTAAACAAGACTCAGCATCTGAGGGCTTCCCTCCAGGGCCTGTTCTGATAGGCAGATGTGCTCCGAGCAGTCTGCACAGCTGGAATGCGGCCACTCAGGAAGCGAATGGCTCATAGCTCTCATTAATTCTTGGTTAAAACAGGAAAATTTATAGTCATTTTTATACTTTCTGTTCTAAGAAAATACAAATGCCTCCCCAAATTACTTACAGAGCTAGTAATTAAAATCTAAGAAAATAAGTTGATAATCTGTTGAAGGACATTTTAAACATCTTCTCCCAAATTCACTCAGTGTTTGTTATATGTGTTACATTTCTGTGTAAATATACATATACACTGTTTGTAACATGTTACTCCCAAATACCATATTTTTGATAATTTGAAGGTATAAGTAAACTATGCATTACTCACAATATTCTCCATCCCCTACCTCTTGACAATAGAAAACAAATTAAAACACAGGTTCTTGGTGTGATCTTTTTTCCTCAAAGTATACAAATAACTGGACTTCAAATTTTGCCATAAGCCATCTTTTAGCTTGAATACACATACAGATGTAGTGTGTGTATGCTGTCCACACATATTTTTATATTCTAATTTTAAGCAAAGTAATTTTCATGACAGCCAAGAATATTGTGCAATTGTCAAGAAATACATTAGTACTAATGTGGAATTTCTGACAAAATAATATGTGGTTATTATTTTGGTCCAAAACCAAGACTGAACAAAACAAAGCACTTGAGGGAAGATTCAAGATCGGGATCATGCCAACAGTAATAAAACATCTGGATGAAATCCCCTTAAGAAAAATGAGAACTGATCTATAGCAAACATGGAAATTTCATATTGCAGTATACAGTGCTGTAAACGTATGGATTTTATTTATTTCAAATCAAATAAATTTTGACACCCCCCCACTTTTTTTAGAGTTTCTAATTTTTAAATAATTAGAATATACTTGTAAAGCCTTCCTGAACTTTTACATACTTAGAAATCATGGTAGCCTTCCTGAACTTTACGTACTTAGAAATCATAAATAACTTATTAGCCCAATTCACCATTTCTACAAAAAAAAAACTTTAAAAATGCTCTAATTCTCAAGTTTAATTGCCAAATGCTGCACATTTACTGTGGATAATGGGCCTACCACACTGGACGTAATGATTTGGGTCAAAGATCAGCAGGACACCCTGAAGTGAAGGTCAGCATGGCTGGATGGCTCTGGAAATGTCGGCTGGTTTTGCAGGCGTGTGTCACACACTCCCACAGTATGAGAACACTTGCATTCCCTGTCCCTACTCATCCATGTCTCCTGGCTAATAAAGCTAATTGAGGAAATGAAAGAATACCATGCAAAGCAGAACAAAGGCAGAAAATAAAGCAAAACAGGTACGAAGGGCGTTGTTGACGGTGGCGTGTGTGTGAATGTTGTGAAGAGAGAGAAAGGAGGCAGCAATAGGGGAGCCCTCACCATAACGGGACTGAGAAGCAGGAGAGTGGCAGGAAGCTACATTGAGTCAGAGACTCTATAAGAACTCCAGATTACCCAAATTTTTCTGCCATGATGTCTTCTGGTTCTAAGTATTCTAGATATACAAGATTCCAATGTTTATGTATTTAGGTGGGACACCACTTAATATAGAAATGGGACCCTGTTCTTTTTGGGAATGGCTACACAGATTCTACTGATTTGTAACCAATCAGGTGACTCTGAATCTAATAATTTGAAAAAAAACTCAGAAATGAAGATGACAAAAATGCAAATGTCATCTTTTGCTGTGATTAAAAAGAAGAAGAATGGCCAACTCAGAATTTATGAGAATCACCTATAAGATGTGCAGGCTTTAGTGATTTTGGTTTAATCACTTAACTGAAGAGAAAAATCAAATTCCATTGGGTAGCAATTTAACATTGCTAAATCAAGTTGGCAGTGAAAGGTCCTAAATCGCTGTTTGAAATTAGAGGGAAGACAGTCTACGTGAATGAATACACCCAGACACACTTGGGGTAGAAGTATGGAACAGTAAAAATGAATCCGTCGTACCTCATATTGGAGAACTGAAATCTCTCTTTAGAATGAGTATTATCTCTGAAGGGATTGTGTATGACACTCTCAAGAATTACTGTCCAATTTCAGCTGAGGTATAAACAAAGTGTTATTTTTTAAGAACGGATCAATTCTACATAAAAGTCTTGTACCATTCAGTATTAACTAAAGGACCACACATTCTGAAAAAGAATTCTTTGTAACAACAATATCATTACCTCTTTCCTTATGATAAACAGAATAAATAAAACAAATGAATCCATCCATTTATTAGAAGACCAAAAATATTCAGGGCTTGCAATTCTTATTTTGATGACTCTAAAAGATAGCAAAACCGGTTCCACTCAAACTGGACATGGATGGAATTTTAAATATCTGAGATCAGAGTTTCAGAGACTTTTCTAAAATCTTTAAATGGTTCTTATATGTATGCAGAGAAAATTGCAAACCTACACTATTTGAAAAGAAGTCAATGTTCCTTCTACAACATTACTGATCCTGAGCAATAACTATTCACCCCCTTTTACCTAATGCCATTACATCACCCTTGTTCAGGTGTGCTTCCACATTGATTTTTTTTAAATTTTATTTACTGAGTTGAGAAAGAGAGAGAGAGAAAGCATTGATATGTTCTTCATCAGCTGCTTCTTATATGTACCCTGGCCAGGATGGAACCTGTGGGCTTGGCATATCGGCATGGCACTGTAACAAACTGAGCTACCCGACCAGGGTCTCCAACTGATTTTTAGTCACTTTTGAGGCTCCCAAGGTGACCAGTATATTGCTTTTAAATGGCAGGCTATCCATAAATACATTTGTTATTGTTAGAACTTCAGTGAGAAAGTTGCTATCTTGTTATTTTGGTTGAAAACACCAAGACATTAAAGACAGTTTCTGTGAGTTACCATGGCAGGAGAGAAGTGAGGCATTTTATAGAGAAGTTTCCATGACCTCTGCCCACGCTTCTGTGGGTAAGTGGAAAAGTTTGATCTACAGCACTGTCAATACTGACACCTTTCATTAATTCTAATTATAAAGTGCCTAAACTCATGAAAATGCAGCACTCCAGTCACACAGGGAGGAGGTACTGGAGATGGAAGTGGCGTGTTTTCAATACAGGAGTTATGTTTCAACAAAGAAGCAGGTTGTCTGTAGAGTCTACTTTCTCCTTCCCACACCCACCGTCCTTACCTGCATTTTAGGTTCTGCTCAGCTCTTGTCTGGACCATTGTGCCTTAACTGGGTTTTCTGGTTCCAGTACCTTTCCCTTCAATTCAGCCATATATTTATGTATTATAAATACTCAGTTTGACAATTAGGTAGAAGTTAAGGGCAAGAACTCTAAGTCAGACAGACCTTCTTTTGAGTTCTTGCTTCACTTTTTATTTATTACTGGATGACCTTAGCCAGACATCCAACCTCTGTAAGCTTCAGTATCCACATCTGTGAAAGGGGATACCCATCTCATCGAGGCAAACGTGGGTTAAGTGAAGACATGCACAGGAAGGAGGGTAAAGATGCTGACTATGATAACGGCTCAATAAATGTTTACTATTATCCTGATAATACCTGGGACATGGAATATTTGTAGAATTCATAATACTGTGAGTAGAATTGGCTAAAAGATTAATTGTCCCTTGTCCAATATGGAGTTTTTAATTCTGTGAGTTTTTTTTTTTTCTGGCTTATCACTGGTCAGGACAGGAATAGACTCATAAATAACTTCCAAAGCCCCCTTATCCTGTGACTCCAGCCTCTTTCCCTCCCCGGCCCTTTTGTACCCAAGGCTACTGCGAAAATTCTTCCTGGTGTGACTTCTGACAAGTGACATATAAGCCCTAGAAGCAAGCAGCAGAAGGGAGGAAGAAAATTAAAAGGCAGGCACAGGCAGTTCCTTCAGGATGAAAAGCTCTCGCCAGGCAAGGTCTGCCACCCCTTCTGCTCCCTGAAGCCCGCCCCTCCAAGTCCTTCCCCGTCCCACTCATGCTGAGCATATTAAGCCCTCACTGTCATTTTTCTGAGACTCAAGAAGCCTAAATAAAATGAATTTCCTTAGTAAAATGAAAGAGTGAAAATACTGAACTCTTCCTCCATATTTTGGGATAGTATGGATTTCTTTCACAAGAATCCAAAAGACAAAGATTTAATTATTTCTGGTGCCAAAACATAGGTAATGTTTAACCACAGGCTGCTTTTTGAGCTGTTAGGGTAAAAAGATCTTTATTTTTTTTCCCTTAAGGAGCAAAAAGCCCATTCTTACTGTCCCTTCTTCCTTTATTTCTGATTAATTCGCAGATCTCATAACGAAGTGTTACCTTGTGCAGCTGCCTCTACAAAATGAGCAAATATCAGAAACCACCGAAACCAAGAGACCCCACCGTCAGTGGAGAAGCAGGAAACACAGGGACAACCACATCGCCTCACACACCAGTCCCCTCATTCTGACAGAAGGCTGTGCCAACCTGTGTTTCCACGCAGATGCTGATTTTTCAACCTGGATTTTCAAACTGAGACTTTTATCCACAGTGGGGCAGTCTTGGTCTCTAACAGAAAGTGATACATTTTTTTTTCTTTTAATCAAAAAACAAGGCAAAAGCCATATCTAGCCTTTGCCGCATCACCTTACCTAGGCAGGGATACGAGAATGTATTCTCTGGACACCACCACATTGCTTCTTGCAAATTTAAACCCACCCATCTTCTTCTTTTCCATTTTGTTAGCAAACTTCCATCCACACAACCACCTTCAAAATGCCACTGAACACAAACAAGGTGAATGCCAACCGTCTCATCATATTTTTCAACTATGTAGAATGCCTCTGAATGCTTCGTTCTTATTTTTTACAGTTCTACAGATCACGGGATGTCTGAGTGAGAGGGGACTTGGGGGGCAGTGCCATTTCTGGCTTTGAAGCCTTATCTGATTTCTCATAGAAATAACACTCCTATCCACCCTTCCCACATGCACACACACACAGTGCCTACTACTTGTTGACGCTTACCACATTTTGCCTCACATTATAGTTCTCTTCATCTATGTGTTATTGCTTCAACGATTGTAAATTCTTTCAAGACAGGGCCTATATGTATCTCGTAATGCTTGGCACAGTACCTCACACACAGTAGATACGATATAGTATCTGTCATTGAATACACTGGTGTGGATCCTCTCCAACACCTCTGCAAACTGGAAACCAGCTGAACTAAAAAGTCTTTGTGTTAAGGATGTGGAGGACCTATATACTGAAAACTACAAAGCATTATTAAAAGAGATTGCACCCTGGCTGGTATGGCTCAGAGTGCTGGCCTGTGACCTGAAAGGTTCCCAGTTCAATTCCCAGTCAGGGCACATGTCTGGGTTGTGGGCAAGGTTCATGGCTGGGGGCATGTGAGAAGCACCCAACTAATATTTCTCTTGCATGTCAATGTTTCTCTCCCTCTCCTTCTCCCTCTCCTCCTCTCTCTCTCTGAAAATAAATGAAATCTTAAAAAAAAGAGGGAGATGGAAAATGACACAATGATATGGAAAAATATTCCATGTTCATGGGTTGGAAGAATCAACAGAGTTAAAGTGGCCATATTACCCAAAGCAATATACAGATTTAATCCAATCCCTACCAAAACTCCAATGTCATTTTTTGAAGAACTAGAATGAAAAAAATCATCAGATTTATATGGAAACATAAAAGACCCCACCTAGCCAAAGCAATGCTGAGAAGAAAGAATGAAGTTGGAGGTATCACTTCCTGAATTCAAATTATACTACAGAACTGCAATAATCAAAACAGCATGGTACTGGCAGAAAAACAGATACACAGGCCAATAGAACAGAACTGAGTGCCTAGAAAGAAAACCATATGTATATGGGCAAATAATTTTTGACCAAGGGGCCAAAAACAGACAATAGAGTAAAAAAATCTCTTCAATAAATGGTGGTCAGAAATTGGAAAGCCACATGCAAAAGAATGAAACTAGACTACAGTTTGTCTCCATGTACAAAAATTAATTCAAAACAAATCAAAGACCTAAATAGAAGATTTGAAATAATAAATTACATAGAAGAAAACATAGGTACTAAACTTATCAACCTTCGTTGTAGAGAACATCTTATGAACTTGACCCCAATGGCAAGGGAAGCAAAGGCAAAAATAAATGAATGGGACTATCTATATCAATCTAAGAAGCTTTTGCACATCAAAAGAAGCTGACAACAAAACAAAAAAGCAACCACAGAATGAGAGATGGTATTTGCAAACACAGTTCAACAAAGGGATAATATCCAAGATGTATAAAGAACTCACACAACTCAACATCAAACAAACCAATTAAAAAATAGGCAGAAGACCTGAACAGATACTTCTCCCAAGAGGATATACAAATGGCCAACAGATATATGAAAAGATGTTAAACTGTACTAGCTGTTAGGGAAATGCAAACCAGAATTACAATGATATAACCACCTCACAAACTGTTAGAATGGCTATTATTAACAAGACAGGTAGTAACAAGAAGAGCTGGAGAGGTTGCAGAGGAAAAGGAACCCTCATTCACTGCTGATGGGAATGTAGACTGGTACAGCCACTGTAGAAAACAGTCTGGAAGTTCCTCAAAAAATTCAGAAGAGAGTTACCACATGACCCAGCAATCCCTTCTCCTAGGTATCTACCTGAGAAACTTGACAACATTTATTCACAAAGACATATGCACCCCTATGTTAACTGCATCATTATTTACAGTGGCCAAGACCTGGAGACAACAGAGTGTCCTTTCGACAGAGGACTGGATAAAGAAGATGTGGTACATGTGTACTGTGGAACACTACTCAGCCACAAGAGAAAATGAAATACTGGCATTTGCAACAACACGGATGGACCTTGAGAACATTATGCTAAGCAAAGTAAGTCTATCAGAAAAAGCTAAGAACCATATGATTTCACTCATATATGGGATATAAAACTGAGCCTCATAGACACAGACAAAGGAAAGTGGGTGGGGGGTAGAAGGGAGATAAAGGGGGCCAAATATATGGTGACAAAAGATGATTTCACTTTGGCTGGTAGACACACAAATGCAATATTCAGATCATGTATCAGAAATATCTACTTTAAACCTATATGATCCTACTAATCAATGTCACCCCCAATAAATTGAGTAAAAGGGGCTTTGTGGTGTTTGTTTTTTTAGGGGTAGCAGGGAGGGGTGTGGTTATTATTAATTCATAGAGAAAGAGATTGGGCGTTACTGTGCAAGGCTTCATATAATTTCAACTTGGAATGAAATCATTTTGAAGTGCTACTTTGGAGTTGCAAAATTAATAAAAACATTATATTCATGTAATGAAAAATGCACCGTTTGGGAGAGCAGTCATTACAAAGTATAGGAAACTACACAAGGGATTCACTTCTGTGGCTCCCAGGTCAGAGACAACAGCTGAGAGGAATCCAAGGCTTGGCTATCAGCATAACAACAACTACAATGACGGCTATTATTCATGAGTGTGTACTATGTTAGAGGCATTCTTAATACAGTCCCATTTAAGCTTCACGGAAGTCCCATAATGCCAGTCTTTTCCATTTTATTGACAAGAAAGTGAAATGAAAAAGGGAGTGAACAATCCCAAAGTCCCCGTTCTTTGCACTACATCAGAAAGCTGGAGGTCTCACTCCTTTGATGAGCTTCTGGGTATATAGGAAATCTCTTCTCCACAAGACACACTTGTATTTCAGTATCAGACAGTGTGTTGTTCAGGGACTGAATCCAGGGCTTCACAGATTCTTTGCAAGTGCCTCTGTGGTTTTCTTCAGCTCCGTAAAACATACAAACATCCTCTCATCAATTCCTAGGAATACAGAAGATTTCGACTTGGGTGTTCTATGACAAAGTATCTGAGTCGGGAGAACAGCTCCAATTCACTACCTAGTGCTATCAGTAATCTTAGGCTACCAACTTTAAATTTATGGGCTTAACAGAGTATGGATATAGGTACCTGATGATAGGGACAATTCATTATAAAGTTAACAGATTGTGAGGCAACTTTAAATTTTGTTGCAATATTGTTTGTTATTAATTCCTGTACTGAGTGAAATTTTTAAAAATGTTTTTTCAGCTGTACATCAAAATGGTTTGGCAATTACATAATCTGCAAAGTGATCTGATATTTCTAGAACCCACCTGGCATCATTCGCAGTCATTACAGCCCTACTGACTATATTCGATGTGTTGTATTTCACATCCACATGATTATTTTCTAACTCCTTACTTCCTTCACCTTTTTCACCAATCCTTCTACTCCTTCCCACCTGGTAACCCTCGGTTTGTTCACTCTATCTTTCAGTCTGTGTTTCTGTTTTGTTTGTACATTTATTTTATTCCTTAGATCCCACATGTAAGTGAAACCATGTGGTCTTTGTCTTTCTCTGCCTGACCTATTTCATTTAGCATAATACCTTCTAGGTCAGTCCATGATGTCTCAAACGGTAAGCTTTCATTCTTTTCTTTATAGCTAAGTAATACCCCATTGTACAAATGTACCACATTTTCTTTATCCAATTGTCTATTGATGGGCACTTGCATTGCTTCTGTAGCTTGATTATTACAAATAACACTGCATTGAACGGAGGGGTGTGTACATCTTTTCAAATTGGTGTTTTGAATTTCTTAGGATATATTCCCAGAAGTGGGATCCCTAGGTCACAACACAGTTGCATTTTAAATTTTTTGAAGAATCTGCATACTGCTTTCCACAGTGACTGCACAAATCTACATTCACACCAACAATGTATGGGAGGTTCCCTTTTCTCCTCATCCTTGCTAGCACTTGCTGTTTGTTGATTTATTGATGACAGCCATTCTGACAGGAGTGAGGTAATATCTCATTGTGGTTTTAATTTGTATTTTTCTGATTGTTAGTGACATTGAGCATCTTTCCATATGTCTGTTGGCCATCTGTATGTCCTCTTTGGAGAACTATCTATGCAGGTCTTCTGCCCATTTTTTAATTGGATTGTTTGTTTTTTGGGTGCTGCAGAGTAAAATTTTTTGAAAAAGGAAAAAGCAAGCTGAGAAAATTATTATATTTTTATAGGACGCCAATATGATGTGCTGATTTTCTTTTCAAATACAATTAGCCATCTTTTATTAAAACGCAAAGTCCACTCAATACTGACAGTTAAAACACATGAGAGTTAAAACACACAAACATTGGGTGACGAGGAGAAAGAATTATAAGATATATTAGCCACACACATCAGAAATTGGCTCTGGGGTAGCTTACGTGTCATTTATGCAAACCAGACTTTCAGCAATCTTCAGCTTGCCTGTCATTACTATCTAAGATTTCCATACTACTCCAGACCCAGAATCGTTAACACATGTTGAAATTTGTTTGCATCATTCAATTAACCCATGTACCACAAGCAATTAAAAAATAGGTCTGAACAACAGAATGATCATTTGGTTAGGGGACACCTCCAGCAATATAGAGATGAAATACGATACAAAGCATACTTGACTTTGTTAGAAACCAAAGTAAGGTGTTACGCGCTTTCTTTCCACAGAGCTATGGATGAAACACCTGCAAATGCAGGTGAATGAGACAGGTCTTAGTCACCTTCTGTTTGCTCAGGCTGGGATCTCTTTGATCTGCCCAGCTCTGGTTCAGAGAAAAAAGGGGCACATTGTCTTGGAGGATATGAGATTGAGGAATACAGTTGAAATACAACAAAATCTACTTTCAATAAACAACAGACTAAGAAATCTTCAAAGCTTCCCAGAGTACAGAGCATGTGATTTGAACATAATTTTAGGTTGGCAAATTTGAGAGGTAAACATGGGATGAAGGGCACCTAAGCTTAGGAGAACCATGTACTATACAAAAGTGTAAAAGTGCATGGAACTGAGGAAAAGTGTTGAGTAATCCAGTTGTAGGTAGAGTCAGGGTGTAAAGAAAATATATTAGGAGATGATATTACAAAGCTAATTCAGGATTACTTGGGGGCAATTCATGAACGTTATGCCTTAGCATTTGTACCATACTATAGGCAATGGAGAAAGGGTAATCTTGTGGGATGGACTGGGGTGGAGGGGTGGAAAAGGAAAACAGAGACCACTAACTACGCCAAGATAAAAAGCCTGACGTAAGAAAGGAGTAACAGGAAATGAAGTAAGAGGGCTGAATGCAAACAGATAGGATTAGGAATGGACAACATGTGTGGAGGGAGGAAGCAGGAATAATGACAAGGTGCATGGTGGTACAGGTTACCATTAACTGAGGACAGGAACAAAGCAAGATGGGGAAGCAGGATGAGGGAATGGGTAGGAATATATAATGATTAGGATATATTAAGTTTGAGGCTTCTAAGTGAAAAATCACACGGAAATGTTTTACTTGACTCCCTCACAATGGCCCAGTAAGTAGTTACATCCAAGTTGCCTCTCTCTAAATGTGAAATGACAATAAAAATCTAAATGGAACCATAACAACACTTAAAAAAAATTCCCCCCAGGAAAAAAAAACAAGCCAACAACAACTCAAGAGTGAAAGTCATCAATAGATCAGATCAGACCTCCTGGAAAATATGAAACCAGGGTCCAAGACATGAGAGGTTAAACATGTACACTCCCTAGGAAGCTCCTTGTTAGTGAAAAAAATAAAAAGTGGGCCCTTGGGCAACCACGGCAGACAGGTAATTAAACAGCTGCATTCAGACGACCAGATCCAGCTACTAAGCACTGCTCCGCCCACCCCACCACTAATTACACCTCATAACCAGTCATCTAAGAGTACAAGATTGTTTTCAGTTTTAGGAGCTAAAGGCAGAAAACTGCCATCCATATAATGGTGATCTGCCAGAAGAGATTCCCAGAAGAGAACTTTGGGCTTCAGAGGTACGAAGAGTTGAGTTTAAGGTAATTTTGAATTTAAGGTAACTTTAGCCCCTTACAGAGAGGAATGACGGGTACTGGAGGTAAATTCAGTGAACTCCTTCCTTTCTAGATACATCTCACCCCTAGAATGACAATTCCCTTACTTCGGCAATTTTGGGGGGTTGAAGCTTTCCTTCCTCCTCTCTTGTAGGAAAGCCGACCTATTGGGGTGCCCCATTAATAAACCCACTGACACAGTCAGTTCTATCATTCAGAGGAAAGCATTATTACAGGAAAAGCCCCACAACTTGTGTCAATTTAGTCTTTTATTCATAGGTACCTACAATCAATGATAAACATCTAAGAAAAATCAAAAGTGTAAAAGACAAAAACCAAACTGTATGATCACATCTTGATCCAAGAAAAGAAGAATTTAGGGAATAGAGAAGAATATTTAGATATTCTAATCCTCACAGCCCTGCAATTATTCCCATTTTAAAAGGTGGCAAGTGAAGTTCCCTCACAGGATCGCAGGACCAGGAACAGGCTGAGCAAGGCCTGGAGGTGACCTGGGAATGGAATGAAGCTCGGTCTGACTTTGGTCCCTTCCTCAAGATGGCATTTCACAATAGTACATTCCTGATGTATCTTTTAAAATAAACGGTGAGAGAAAGTAAAAACATCACATTTCTGTTAACAAGTCAGAGTATGGTTATAAAGAGGAAAATCTGCAATGGAATAGAAAGAAGATAGTGTATTTAGGATAGGTTTTCTATAAATTTATATGGTTCCTTATACCCTTGGGTGACAGTTCACTGGGAAATTAATGACAGTATTCTAAGACATAAAACCTCTGGTATCGGGGCTTTAATAGCAAAAAAAGGTTGTGTTTAACTAGGGCTATAGGATTCTCAATCTTTAAATATAATACACAGGAAATAAAAAAGGTAAGTCCCCTTTTGAAAAAAGCTGTAAGAAAGTCTCCCAGGTACAGATAAGAAGCTGAGCACAGAACTGACATCGACAGTACAACTAACGAAGCTGCAGGAACCAAGAGGGAAAACAGAGTAGGTGAGCATTAGGAACTTTCCAATAATAATTCCAGGTGACAGACACACTGATAATTCCAGGGGAGTACTTCTGATTATTAGACAAACTGCAAAGAGTTAGAGGTGACGGAGTATCTCCAAACTTCTCTCCACTTCCCCAGAAACAAAGCGTCAGGAAGAGGAAAGGCCTCTCACTGGTTCTGTCTCCTCAATCCTTATGATGCTAATAAGGTAAGAGGAAATAAAGGTGTAACCCAGAATGCGTATACCTCTTGAGTAATCTGTGTCCAAATGTTTGTAAGAAAAATCATTTACTATCTAAGAGAGAACTCTGTGACGGTTAAATAAAAAGTATAATAAATAGCAAATAAAAATATAAGCCTTTACATTATAAATGGGAAAAAGAAATGGAAAAAAGCAAAAAAATTGTCTCTTGCTTTCTATTTCCCTCCATAAGTATCATTAAGATGTGGGAGTCAAACTGTATAAACCGGTTTCACAGACCCTGAGAACGAACATGAGGGAAGTAAAGCAATTCCTGTGTCTGGTAAGCACGTCACATTCTTAACTGTTTTAGGAGTTCACATTATGTTGCCTACTGGCAGAAACTAAGTCATATAAAGAAACTCATTTCACTGTTCTTTACAACAGCAAATCCAAATGGTCAATAATAGAGGAATATCAAATTTTGACATATTGATAATTTTGAATGGACTCTGAGGTAATCATACTCAACATTTATTGTCAAACACTATGTAAGTGCTTTATGCACTGGGGCTTCACAAGAACCTAATGAAGTACGTTGTCGTACTCACCAGTCCCACTACACTGATGAGAAAAGAAAGAAGCTTAGTTACTTCGCTGTGGTCACGGAGCCAGGAGGTGATGGTACTAGGGTTCCACACCAGACCAGCTCCAGAGACCAAACTGTTCAGCACTATACTAAATTGCTGTTCTGTGTGTTATTTTTCAAATGTGATCATGGATTCTGTTTTATAATTTTTCTTTCAAGGACTATTTCAATATTCAAAAGCAAATTAATCTCTGGGGTTTTTTTTGTTTAGGAAAAATATCTTTTCCTTGTTTCAATATCAACGTTATTTACCCTTCAAAAAAAAGGAATTTGGAAACTTTTCTTCATTTGCGTTGTTCTGAAACAGTTTAAAATAACATTGGAATAATTTGTTTCTTAAAGTTGTGGTAGAATTCCCTTATAAACCTGAAGGACAGGGGAGGGACAGTAGATCTTTAACAACTTTGTCTACTTCATCAATAATGTGTTCTTTTATATTTTCTATGTCTTCTGAGATTACCTATGGTGATATTTTTTTATTTCAATTTTTTTAAATTTTAGCAGCTTTATTGAGGCATAACTTCATGCCATACCTGTTTGAAGTGTGCAATTCAATGGTTTTTAGTAAATTTACAGAGTTCTGCAATCATCATCACCATTATTTTAGAACATTATCATCACCTTAAAAAGGTCCCTTATACCCATCTGGAATCAATCCCTGCTGCTGCCTCCAGCCCTTCCCTTGTTTAAATAGTACAGTGTCACAACCTTAATGCACATGAACAGAGTTGGCATTCACTTAATATGGATTAAATAAAATAACAGGGTCAAATCTTGGGTATACTTCATATAACATGATTATATTAAAATCACTCACTTTCAAGAAATTAATGTGCTATGCACAGGTGATAAAATTTTCTTATAACTCATTAAAGTTACCTGGTATTTATGGAAAAAACAAACAGTATGATTGTTCTCATGCTCCCATGTTCAGTACTGAGATGTCTGTAAAGATGCATTCTTAGCCCTGACTGGCGTAGCTCAGTGGATTGAGCGCGGGCTGCGAACCAAAGCATCGCAGGTTTGATTCCCAGTCAGGGCACATGCCTGGCTTGCAGGCCACGGCCCCCAGCAACCACACATTGATGTTTGTCTCTCTCTCTCTCTTTCTTCCTCCCTTCCCTCTCTAAAAATAAGTTTTAAAAAATTTAAAAAAATTTTAAAAAAGACCTATGTATTTTCAAAGCAAGTCTATGACTGCATTTAAAAAAAAAAAAAAGATGTATTCTTACTAGTGCCATTAGCGACAAGCAATAGGATGCAAATAATAACATATGATCCCAATAACTAGCCTGCCTCCAGACAAAGAGAAATTACTATTTTTCTTTATTTCACAGTAACCATATTTTGTTCATGTAAGATGGTTTTAAAACATTTTATTTTTCTTAATTTTGTTCTTAAATCTTTCCAATGAGAGTCTGGAAAAAGTCTAGCTATTTTTGAATTGGACAAAGTGTTTTGCCCATAAGGTTCAGGAATTTAGTGATGAGAATTAAGCCCAGCTGACTAGAAGTTCAGCCAATATATTTTTAGTTAGCATTGAATAGAAATTTCTTTAATTAGGAAGTATTAGTATCATTTTATTTCTTATCCTTGCTCCAAAGTTATCCCTTTACAACAGGGAACATTAAGTATAAGATTAAATTTAATTTAACAAGAAAATATTTTTACATGTTCAAACATGCATAATCCAGTCAGTAGCATTATTAGATCTAAGATTGGGAAACCTTGCTTTGAGCATTGAAAAGTTCTGCCAATGATAAAAGGTCAACAGAAAACAGACTCGGAGAAGTAGGAAAAAACACTGACTTTGGAACTATAAACATGGCTCCAAATCCTTCTTCCCTCTTTTTTTCCCTCCTCCCTGCCTGACAGCCCCCTTGCAAAAACAAAACAAAACAAAATTCATAGAAAAGACTTCAGTGAAAACATACTCCCAAGGTTTTTCTTAAGTGAATTTATACTGATATAAATTTTTTCTCATTCAGGAACTAAAGTTACTAAATTAAGTTGCTTCCTTGTCAGCTTAACATCCTTGTTGGCCATCTGTTACTTTTTTCCTATCATCTTCTCAAAGACATAAAATGAGCCTCAAAAACATCTAAGAGCATATTACAAGACTATTTTGCGTTTTAAACAGATGCATAGTTACATGAAAGCCTGACTATAAAGCACTCACGGGTATGTAAGTCTTGTGCTGACAAGTATGGATTCGCAATAAAGGAATCCAAACCATATATATATTCACACATATATAGAGTTGGCACACACCCTCTGTTCTAGGTATACACTCAGTATATCCATAACATGTAAAACTATTTTCTTAATTAAATAAAAGGAATTCTATACCTAAGACCTGTTTTCAAATATTTCTCTAAAAACACTATTAAAAAGTTACCAAGTCATGAATAATAGATATGACTTTTAACTGGAGGGAAATCATAAATATGAGATTCTATAGACTCACAGAATTAGCATGAGAAGATTAAAAAGCAGTGCTAAATCAGTACTGCTGCATTTAAACACATACCATCACGGGTCTCTCCTTCCAAAACATACTGACACGAAATTTCTTTCCACTTTAGTCACCACACACTCAAAATTAAACTCAGATAAAATCTGAAATCAATACCATATAGAAATCTTTGCAACCTTTCTGTAAAAAATGGATTTGGAAACATGTTCGGCAGCAGAAAAACAGAAATCAGGTTTGTCCTTTTATTTTGATGACTTTCCTCACTCTCCAGCCCTGCCTCTGATCACTTTTCTCTTTAAGGAATTAATTGAGGCCCTTTCTGTTTTAGTTAGGTCTTAGAAGTTGGAGAAGCATTAATGTTCCACCTCTTACAGAAGGCATAAGAATGAAATATCTTCCTATTTTTCTTATTCCCTCCCAAAATCAGTGCAGTATTGTTTATTTAAAATATTTTCTCCATAGTCCTATCCAAGTAACTAAAGTGGAAAGGGTGGAAAGATACATAACGAGTACGATTGAGGAGGTGGGAAAAGAGATGTTCCCAATCTCTGTAAATTGGTACCGTCTTTGTGAAGGTGATTTGGCAATAGAGATTACAGTTTAAAACACAGATCTTTCCTTTAGTACTTCCATGTCAGGGCAATTCACAGCAAAGCAACTGTACAAATACACTAGAAGAATGGAAGAGAGTATCTATATTCTTTAGCATAATTGATAATAGCAAAACTAAAACCTAAGCATCCATCAACGCAGGCCTGATTTAAAGTTACGGTGTGCTTCTGTCTCGTGTGCTATAATGCAACTGTTCCAAAGAGAAGTCATCAGGTTAGCACATACTGGCATGAAAAGACTCTGAGTGAAAAAATTAAGTTGCACCTAGAATAGTTCCACTTTTTTTCTGTGATACACACACACACAAATATGTGTACACACAGATATATATATATATATATATAGGCAGAAAGAGAGGAAAAGACAAGGAAAGGTCTGAAGTGATGCCCCCAAAACAACCCATAAGGTGCTAGAAATACAGAGGGTGAGGAAGGAAACTTTCTATTTTATTTCACACATTTCCCTATAGTGTAAAGTTTTTCATTAATTGCAGAGGAAAAAAACAATCATATCCCAAACCCAGCGAGCAAGCAGCACCCTCTCCTTGATCTCAGTTTTAAGCAGTCTCACCTTCCCAGCACGTTTATTATCTGCCTTGGTCTCCATCGTTTTCAGCCCCATTAGGATTTACAATCCACTGATTTTTACTTTGCTTTACTAACGACAGCCCCCTCATTCCTTACTTCCCTCCTTTCCACTTAAGTTCATGATTTATTATGATGATCATTCCCTTGCCCACTCCCACTTCATCATACCCACTTCAGAAAACCTCAACCTCTGCCCGCTCTGTGCCTCCAACCGTGCCGCTTGTGAATACGCAACAATGCCAACTTCACTCTAAATTCAAGCGGATACTTTCTGCTGCCCAGTGGTCACACTTATTCCTCTGGTCCATTCATCTCCCGCACTTATACAAGACTAGAAGAGCTCACTCCTTCTTCTTAAGTCCTCAATTACTTCCCTTCCTATACCCTCGGGAGATGACTTCTATTCCTCTGAGGAAATGGAAACAACCAGCAGAGAACTTCTACCACCACATCTCCTACCAAACGGCATCTGTGCCCACATACTTGCTTTTGCTCCCGTTGTATGAAAGACCTGCCTGTGCTCTGATATAAGCATCCTCACCTCCCAACTGATGAGTTGGGTTCAGTCCCCTCTGGTCTGCTCAAGGACACCACGGCAGCAATTCTCCGGCTCTCTCTTCTGCATCATCAATTTATCCCTCTTTGCTGGATAATTCCATTAGCACATAAACCTGATGTAATTTCTCCCATCTTAAAACAAACTAGAACAAAACCCACCCCCCTGCACCACCCAGGCTTTTCTGCCAGCTATTTCTCAACTGCCCTTAACAGTAAAACTACTTTTAAAGACTGCTTATATTTGCTGTCTCCAGTTACTCCCTTCTTTTTCTTGAGTCCATTCCATGAAGCTAAATCCAATGGTCAGCTGGTCTTCTGCAACAGTTGGCAGCGAATCACTTCTTCCTCCTTGAAACGCTCTCTATTTGGTTTCCAGAATACTCCTCCTATCAGTTCTCTGCCTACCTCACCACTATGCTCTCAGTCTCATTGTTTCCTGTTTATCTCATTTCAGCTTTGGTGTGGTCAATCCTTAAAACTCAGTGGGCTTTGTTTACATTCACCCCCTAAATAACCTCTCTTCTCATTGTTTTAAATAGTGTGTCTGCTGGTGACACCCTAATCTGCTCCTTCAGTCGCTGGTAACCTCCTGGATTCCAGATTCATACATTCAGCTGCCTACTGGACGTCTCCAGTGGAACATCTATCAAGCATCTTAAGCTTAACATGACTATAAATAAATTTCTCATCTCCCCCACCCCAAACCTGTCCTCCCACAGTGTGCCCCATCAACAAATGGTGCCCACACTTCCAGCAGCTCAGGCCAACAGCCTTGAAGTCAGTATTGATTCCTCTCACGCTCTCACCCCCTCAGGCAACCCATCAGCAAGTCCCATTGGCTCCACCTTCAAATTGCCTCCAGAACCTGCCTCTTCTCACCACTTCCACCTGTCCAGCGCTGGTCCAAAGGCACATCAGCTCCTGCCCAAATTATTGCCATCATTTTCTGACTGGCCTCCCTGCTTTTACCCCTGACCATTCTCAACCTAGTAGCCAATGTGATCCATTTAAAACTAAGTTAGATAAAAATCTACCCATTCTACTAAAAATGAAAATCAGACTCTTCACAATAGCCTAAGCAGGGCTCCACGGTCTGGCCCCTATCCTGTCTGACCTCATGTCCTGTCACTGGAGCCCCTCACACAGGCTGTCTGCTCCAGCTTCAAAGTTTTGCACAGGGCCCAGACACTCCCTTGCTCATGACCTTTGTACTGCTGCCTTCGGTGGTTTGACCCCTCTTCCCGCAGTTCACGACCTGGCTCATTGCCTCTCTTGCTCAGATGCCTGCTAAGAAACTCCTCAGTGATGCCTGCCCTGAACACCTTATTTAAAAGTTATGTCTCAGAGATCCATGATGGCAGCAAAACAGGTGGAAACTACACTAACCTCCTCCCAGGACTAAACTGGAATTACAACTAAATTTTAGAAAAATTTAAAACCAACTGAACACTAGTTGGAGAGAAGTCTTATAACCAAGGACTTACGGAAGAAAACACATCACCACGAGGAAACTGGTAGGAAACGTGGAGTCAGGACTGTCTAGGCTCCCATGGGTGGCAGCTGAAGTTCCAGAGGGATATCTCAGCAACTGAGGAGGTTCCCCGTGAGAAGTGTGGGGTCTAGATCCCAAGCTGGGCTCCCCAGCCTAGAGCACCAAAAGAAACTGGAAAAGAAACTCAAATAACAAACAGCTGTGAAAAACAGGGCTTTCTGTCTGCCAAGGAGACGGCTAGAGACACAGAGAGCCTCTTAAAGGGCCAAGAACAAAATTTTGTTTGCAGCCACTCACCCTGGGTTCCAGCAGAGGGTAGGCAGAGCAGACCAGAGACACATGAGGAGAGGGTGAAGTTAATGGCTCTGGGGAGAGAGCTGACTAAGCGTTCAGCTGCCAGGAATCCTGTGCTGAGTCATTCCCCATACAGAGGCTGTCTCTCAGATAGCACTCCCCTCGAAGGAGCTTGGTTGGGGGTGGGGGAGCAATAGCCCCACCCTATGGAGCTTAGGTCCCGCTGCAGAGGAATACAGCTGGAGGCAATTTCATTGTTTAAGCTTATCAGAAAGCCTGCAGGCAAAGTTGGTTATGTAAGAGCTTTGATACTTTAGCTGACCCTCTTCCAGCACTAGTGCTGGTAAAACCCAGCCTTGGTGAGCAGCCTGATTCTATCTGCACATACTCAGGCCCAGCAGAGGGAGCCACAAGCAGTGGATTGCTGGTAGCTCCAAACAGGTTGCCCAGGCACCAGTCACAGGTAGCGTCTGACATAGCTTTGCACTATAATCTTTCCAGATCTGGAGGAGGAGGGGGAGGAGGGAGAACAACAAATGGTATCATATTTGCAAATCAATAAATGTGCTATACCACATGAAAAAAATGAAGGATAAACCTTATGATCAAATCAATAGATGCAGAAAGAGCATTTAATAAAATCCAGTACCTCTTAATGATAAAAAAGAAAACTTCTTAGCAAAGTGGAAATAAAGGGAACATATCTCAGCATAATAAAGGCCTTATATGACAAACACACAGCCAACATCATGCTCAAGGGGCAGAAACTACAAGCGTTCCCCTTAAGATCAAGAACAAGACAGGAATGTCCACTTTCACCTCTCTTATTCAACATAGTACTGGAATTCTTAGCTACAACAATCAGACAAGAAGAAGAAATAAAAAGCATCCAGGCTGGGAGGAAAGAAGTACAACTGTCATAATTTGCAGTGTGACATCATACTGTACATAGAGAATCCTAAAGATTCCACCAAGAAACTACTAGAACTGATGAATGAATTCAGTGAAATAGCTGAATACAAAATGAATATCCAGAAATAAGTTGCACTTTTGTATGCCAATAATTAACTATCAGAAAGAAAAATCCAAAAACAATCCCATTCACAATTCCTTCAAAAAAAAAATACCTTGGAATAAATTTAACAAAGGATGTAAAAGACCTGTACTTGGAAAATTGTAAGACACTGAAGAAAGAAACTGAAGAAGATACAAATAAGTGGAAGCACATACCACGTTCATGGATTGGAAGAATTAATATCATTAAAATGTCCATACTACCCGAAGCAATCTATAGAGTCAACACAATTCATATCAAGATACCAATGACGTACTTCACTGAACTAGAACAAATATTTCAAAAATGTACTTAGAACCACAAAAAAATCCCAAATAGCAACAGAGATCTTGAGAATGAAGAACAAAGTTGAAGGAATCACATTACCTAGTCTTACACTATACTATAAGGCCATAGTAATCAAAACAGCATGGTACTGGAATAACAGAATAGAGATCAATGGACAGAATAGACAACCCAGAAATAAACCCATGCCTTTATAGTCAATTAATATTTGACAGAGAAAGCAAGCACATACAATGGGCTAAAGACAGTTTATTCAATAAACGGTGTTGGGAAAACTGGACAGATATGTGCAGAAAAATGAAACTAGACCATCTTCTTATACCTCAAACAACAGTAAATTCAAAATGGATTAAAGACTTAAATTAGACTCAAAATCATAAAAATTCTAGAAGAAAACATAGGTAGTAAAGTCTTGGACTCGTAGCAATATTTTTTCTAATATATCTCCCCAGGTAAGGGATACAAAAACAGATAGGACTACATCAAACTAAAAACTTTTGGCACAGCAAAGGAAACTATCAACAAAATAAAAAGATAATCCACTGAATGGGAGAACATGGTCACTGATACATCCGATAAGGATTAATAGCCAAAATTTATAAAGAATTTATAAAACTCAACACCAAAAACCCCCACAAACAATCCAATTAAAAAATGGGCAAAGGACCTGAATAGACACCTCTCCAAAGAGGACATACGGATGGCCAGTAGACATATGAAAAGATTCTTAAACATCACTAATCATCAGAGAAATGCAAATTAAAACCACAATGTGATATTAGCTCATACCTGTTAGAATGGCTATTAGCAATAAATAAAAAAAACCAGCAAGTGCTGGCAAGGATGTGAAGAAAGGGGAATCCTTTGCGCTGTTGGTGGAAATGCAGACTCATGCAGCCACTGTGGAAAGCAGTTGGAGATACCTCAAAAAATTAAAAATGGATCTGCCTTTTGACCCAGTGATCCCACTTCTGGAAATATATCTGAAGCAACTCAAAACACTAACCCAAAAGAATATACGCACCCCTATATCCACTGCAGCATTATTTACAATGGCCAAGATTTGGAAGCAGGCTGAGTGTCCATCAGAAGGTGAGTGTATGAAACAACTATGGGACATGTACACAATGGAATACCATTTGGCTGTGAAAAAGAACAAAATTTTTCCATTTGTGACAGCATGGATGAACCTGGAGAACAGTACACTGAGTGAAATAAGCCAGTCAGAGAAAGACAAATAGCATGTGCTTTCACTCCCATGTGGAAGCTAAGGAACAAACCGAACTAATAAGCAAAACAGAGAGACTCATGGATAGAGAGCAGGCTGACGGCGTAGGCGCGCGGAGTGCAGGGGCAGGGCTCCGTGGTGGAGAGAGAGGGAAAAAGGACTCGAGGACAGGGACAACAGTGTGGTGACTGCTGGGGAGAGGGATGGGTAGAGGTAGAAGAGGGTATAAAAGGAATGAACGATAATGAGAAAAAAACACAGTAATGAGAAAAAAAATTATGCCTCACCCCAGCATCCCTAGGCTGTTTCATTTTGCTCCTAAACACTGGTCACGATCTGATCTAATCTAAAACTAGAATACGAACTACATGAGGACAGGGGATTTTTCTGTGCTGTCATTCCTCTATTCTAGAAGAGTGGCTGGCGTAGGCACTGAAAACATGATTACTGAATAAATAAATAAATGATGTCTCTTGAGCTTGGGAGGTTGTATGGAGGAAAAGATGACCAGGCAATAATAAATCAGGAGATCTGGATTTGAATGTGATTACTAGACTAGGTAATAGAAGCAGCTCCCATCTTTGCTAGTGCATAGTATTAAAACTAGTTAAGACATTTAACCTCCAAGGTCCTTAGTTTCCTCACCTATAAAATGGCAATGAAAACATTCTTCCCTCATAGAGCTGCGTAGATAAGAAGGTTATACAAATACAAATATAAATATAAATCTGTAACTGATTACAAGTAAATTATTAAGAATCAACTTAACATTTTTTAGACAAAAATTTATACTCTTGTAAATCACAGGACAACTTGAATTATAACACAGATTTTAAAGTGTCCTCTCTCTAGGGTTTGTAATTATCTATATTATTAATTATACACATGGGTATCCTATAAGCTCTAACCTCTGGGCATTATAGTTAAAATTATTTTTGTTTTCTATTCTGAGACTGTGTCCTTTCTTAATGGAGAGATGAGATTTCATATATTGCAATCTTTGGTACTTTATTTGACTCTGGAATTGCCCTCCCCAAGGACCTTTCTGCAGCCCAAATCAAGCAAAACTGAGATGATCTCATAGGGGCAGAAATACGAGCCAAGTCCTTTAGTCAAGGAAATAAAATGTCAAGACAGACTGAAGAGTGCCCGGAGAATGTGGACCTCACCGAAGCAGCACTACACGGAGTGGTGTTTGAAAGAACAAAGAGGCATCTTCTCCAAATTCCACTCTTGTTTCAAGTCACATAGCAAATATAAATACTTCATCTAAGTTAGTTTAATTCTTCAAAGAAATACCTCAATTGGGCTCTGGCTGGTGTGGCTCAGTGGATTGAGTGCCAGCCAGTGAACCAAAGGGTCGCTGGTTTGATTCCCAGTCAGGGCACATGCCCAAGTTGCAGGCCAGGTCCCCAGGAAGGGGTGCATGAGAGGCAACCACACTGATGTTTCTCTACTTCTCTTTCTCCCTCCCTTCCCTCTCTCTAAAAATAAATAAATATAATTTTTAAAAGATGAAGTGCCTTAATCAGGATTTAAAAGGATGGCATCAGTATTTATTGAGAGATAATACAAAAAAAAAAAGGTATTTTTTCAGTCCCCTAGAAAACTGTTTATTATGTTAACCAGTGTACTTTGTACAATACTGTAACAAACTTGTTGAATTTATTGCCAAGGGTTAAAAAGTTATCTCCTGATTTAAGAGTATACTTCTTATTATCAGATGATATGAGCTATGTATTGTAGTTTGTTTGTTTTTTCTTTGCCTTGGCTTCCAGAAAGCTTCAAGTTAAATTAATTCTCAATTTCTGTAATTATTATACATAATCCCATTCTTGACTTTTGCAAAGTATAATCTCCCCTTCATTTCTACAGTCCTTCTAATCCTGTTCATTTTTATCATACCCATCAGTCCTCCTAGGCCAAGCACTGGGCCTGGAGTATTAAAGAATCTCTCACTGTTTGATCATAATCACCGTCATTAGGTCTTTAGAAATAGCAACCAACATGTGCTCAGCCTCGTCCAAGCTCGAAAGTTCTCCAAACCAATCTGTGGGGAAGGCAGGAACGAGGTTGAACAGCCCGTGCTCCCCGCACAATGTGCTGTCATTCAGCTTTCAGAGCTCCCGCCCTCTCCCTTTTACGAATAGGGTATCAGTTAAAAATAAAATCTCCTGGGTTATTTCCTTCTTCTTCTACTGCTCTCCAACTAAACTGCCAGTCCCTTGAAGCCAGACGGCCCCACGACTCACGTGTCTCTATAGCTCCTGCTCTGCATGTAGCACGACACCTTACACACGGTAAAGACAGTAAATACGTGCTTACTCAGAAAGGCAAAGAACAAATTACATCAGGCAGAGACTGAAGCAGAAGAGGGTGAGAGAAAGCAAAAAATATTGGTCAGCTACCTGAGTGGCTTATTTCCTCTTTTTTCTTTTGTCAGTCCTGTAACAAACTGCTCTAAAGGCCAAGGACTGAGGCAGCCACTTTGCACAGTCCTTTTGCAATCCAAGCTCAGGGATCTGCCCTAGGTTGGTCCACCACTGGTCAAGGAGGAATAACACAGGAGCAACTAGGGCAGATCCCTGACTGGGCAGAGGGAGGTCTGTAAGCCTGCCCTCACCCCATACCAGGGTTCCTGTGCACTGAGTGGGCCTGCTCCTGCCAGTGCCCACACCCAACCTGCCCCCCTTTCCCACTGACCCTCCCCCACCCACACGCAGGAACCCCACACCCTGCTCTCCCAGGGTGGGGGGGTGCCTCGAGCCCCAGCTCCTCCCCCTGGGTCCTGTGGCTAAGTCTGGTCCTTTCAGTGCTGGGCCCTGAGTGAAAACCAAAGAGGAGAAAGGGGTGAAGTAGGAGAAGCTGTTACTGCCCCACCCCAACTGCAGCTGCTCCCCAGCTGTCCTCTGCCTGGGAGCCTGAGCTGAGGAAGCAGAAAACACTGATTCTGAGGACAGGGACATGGGCCCTGCTGACTGTGTCTTCCTGCTGTCCCTTGTGCTGGGGAACTCAGGTGAATTCCTTGGGCGAGGACAGCCCTGGGGGGTGGGTAGGGGCTCCCAAGAGCAACAAGAACCCATAGCAGCTGTCTCCCACATTCCTCCTTTTATCTCCCTAGGCACCAATCAGAAGGAAGCAGAGAATCTCTTAGTCGAGTAAGGCGCCCCAGCCAGCATGCCTAGGTGAACCAGGGGGGGAATCTGTGCCAACGAGGAGAGAAGACATCAGTTTGGGAACTGAGCAAGGAGGGGTGGGGGCAGAGGGAGGACAAGATTCTGGAGAGGGTCTCCAGAGCCTTCCTCGTCTTTGTCTGCAGTCTGTGGGTGGTCTACAGTCCTAGCCCCAGTTGCCAATGTGGGGCAGTGTCCCTGGCAGGTCAGTGTCCACCAGGGCTGGCTTCATATCTGTTCGGCCACCCTCATCTCAGCACAGTGGGTACCGACAACTGCACACTGCTTCCAGTGAGTGTGAGCCTTGCTTTGGGAGAGATTCATCAGGGAACTCACTCAGGTGACTGGAGCTCCTGGGCTAAGGGCCAAAGGGAGTTCGTCTTCTTTCTAATTTGTTGACTGATTGAGGCGGGGGGGGGGGGGGGAGTTACACTGGTTTGTTTATCTTGAAGCCCTGATACAGTATGTTGTACCTGAGAAGTGGGCCCAAGTGTTTCCTGCCCTAGCTCTCAGTTCAGTGTGCCCGCTCTTACCCTTCAGGTTTCTGCATATTGGATAATCATCTCGTTTGAAATGAGTACCTAAAAAAGTCACACACACACACTCTCTCTCTCTCTACCTAAGTCTCTACCCAAGGATACAGTCTCTAGGGAGGGAATATTTGCAATCAGAGCCATCCCTGAAAATCGGAGGCACAAAATCTATCTCCTAGCTGAAAGTTGCTTCCAAATTTTTTAGGACAGCTTTGACTCTTTGTGACCTTAGAGATAGGAAGCCATCTTATACACTGAAGGAACTAAAAGTGCCCTTCATTTGACCTCTAGACATGCAGCGACTACTATCGGAAAGAAAGCTTGCTGCATGGAGTCATCCGTGAAGCCATGATCTGCTTCAAGTGTATCGGTGTATAGTAAGGATCCACCCCATTGGCATCTTTCAGAGCCCTTCCCCCAGCCCCTGCCATTGTCCCCATTGTGCTCCCATGTCTCCTATCTTCTGAGCCCTGGGTGAACCCAGGAGCGCCTGGACAGGCCCTAACTCCACAGTTTCTTGGCCGAACTGCTGGACAGTCTTCCCCTTTGTCCTCTGTGTGGCTAAGCCATCTTTCCTCCCTCCCCCGGGCAGTAGAGGAGATCCCCTGCACAAACTGGGGGATTTCTGGATCCTGGCAGGAGTGGTGAGCTGGGAATCAAAACTGCAACTGAACCCACAAGCCTGGCTGGAATCTGTACAAACAACCGTTTCTACAAATCTTGGATTGAGAAGTCAGCCATCTCCCCTCCAACTGACTCTTCTCCCACCCTCAGCCTGGACTTCTCTGCGCTCCTCCCTGTCATGCTTCTCCTGCTCACTTTCCAGGGGCCACCCTAACTGGCTGCAGTCAGCATGGCCAGGCTGAAGTGGCGATGAAGAACAAGGGAGAAGGGGCAGTTCTGGAAGCAGAGGATTTCCAAGCAAGATGAATGCAGTTCTGCTACCTCTACGCATAGCCCCCATTAGTCTAATCTGCTTCTTGCCTTTTTCTCCCCAGGTCAACCTAGAAAGCAACATCCTCAGAGTGAATAAAGTTGGGTTGATTGTAACTATTATTTTGCACATTCATTCTTTGAATGAAACTGGGAACAGACTGGGGAAATACAGAAGCACAAAAACTTTGGGCTGAAAGGGATCTGGAAATCAGTTGGCCCAAGCCCTCCGTTCTGTGGACAACGGATCGGGGGTCCAGATAAATTAATTAGTTTTTCCTTCACTGAGTTCAAGATGAAAACCATCCAACCTGGGACTGAACTGGAGAAAAAGCAAGGACTCGGAAGATTAGAATGTTTTAACAAAGCACACCAAGCAAGAGGAGCCTCTGGCAGTATTTGATATCTACTGCTGAAAACAACAACTACATATTAGCTCAAAGTTTCGGTAAGTCAGTAATCAAATAGTTCTGGCTCAGGGTCTTTCAAGAGGCTGCTGCCACGTCAGCCCAGCTGCAGTCAGCTCTAAGCTCATCTGGAACAGAATCTGCCTCCAAGTGCATTCATTTGTCTGTGGCAGGCCTCCGAGGATCAGTGAGCGTCCAGGCACACTCACAAGGCCTCCCTGCAGGGCTGCCTCGCGGCACACGCTTCTCCCAGAGTGAGTGGTCCGAGATAAGGCGAGAGGGAACACCCAAGATGGGAGGCACAGTCTGTCATAACCTGATTCCAAAACTGACACCTCATTACTTCTGTTGTGTTCTGGTCTTTACAGTGAATCAACAAGGTGTGAATATCAAGGTGAGGATCATTCCCCAACTGTCTTAAAGGCTGCCCTCTCTCACGTGGTGTAAGGAAAGGCTGCCTGAATTAAGGAACTGGGAGAAGGGGGCAAAGATGGACTGTGTTTAGTAGTCATGGATTAAACAGAGGCATGGAAGAATTTAAAAGGTCATATTCAGGGAAAAATGCCTTCTGAGTCCCTGTTAACTGCACCCACTGAGAGCACTTCATGGTTATGTACACAGACGTCTTGGAGTCAGAGAAGGGGCTTGTTAAGGAGCTTCCCAACTCACATTGTCCTGTGACCAGAGAGGAGTCTCACTGCTTTGTCCCCATCCTTGTCCTAGGCCTCTGGTACCCACAGAGGGGTGAAGAACGTGGGATGTGACGCTGGCCAATGCCAGATTAATTCATGGATTTCATAAGATGCTGATTAAAATACTAACAGCATGCTCTGTACCACCTGACAATAGTAAAAAATAATTAGAAGGAGTTTGCGCAAGGCAGTGGAGTGAGCAGCAAAGTGAACATCCCTTGCTCAAATTTCATTAAATACTACTAAAATCATTGTTGGAAAATGAAAATTTTCAGTAATAACTATAAGGATAAGGTAATTACATAGCAATAAGTAAATTTGATCCTGGCCATTAAAATGCTTTTCACATATGTGAAGAAAATAGTAAGAACTCTGAAAAAACATTAATTCCCCCAAATGCAAAAATCATATAAAGTATAAGCGGGATTCAAAGGATGTTTACAACTTATTTTCAAAGGAACACTGTTCATGTTAATAAGATTTCATCGGAATGTTTTTAGATGACAACACTCCAGAATCATAAGCGAGGTATAACCGATGCTGTGGAAAATGCTTCAGTGAAAGAAAAGACAAACTCACTAACTGTGGGATTCGGAATAGGCAAAAAGATAATAGAATGTGAGAGAAGATGGATCTAGATAATAGAGCCAAGAAATTCAACAAGGAAATAAAAGAAGGTTTCAGAATCATAAAATAAGAGTTGAAAGGCACCTTACAAGTTTATACAATAGAATTCTCAGCTCAAGGCATAAGTTTGCTTGTTTAATAGATCTTTTACTTCTTAATACAGCAGCATCGGAAAACTACCTACCCATCATCTGTCTTAGCTGTTGGGAATGGGAGGGTGGACACTATCTTCACTGCACAGCACTGTCCCACCCCTTGCCCACCAGAATCCCCTAAAACAGAAACTTAACAAGTAAATATACACATAATGGGTGAGATGAAATGAGGTAGTTATCTGTAGAAAGAACCCCCTAAAATTCAGTTAATACATGCCTTCTATGCTTTAGAAATAAGCTAAGCTTGGAGATTTGGGTATAACCTCAAAGCAATATACCAGGAATAAGAGCATACCTGAGAATGTTCAAGTCTAATCAACAATATCATGCAGTGATTGGATAAAAAAACAATATTAGCAAGGGGAACGTTCAGCATGGAATCTAAGAAAGCAAAAGCCAGATAGCTGGGTGTGTTTATCAGACCCTAGGTTGTTGAGGGAGAAAGACTCTGTGTGTGATGAATACGAACTTCACATTTATTTAGAAAAACATGTCCTGTTAGGGAGAAGTGCTTTCACCTCATTTTCACAAACAAGGAGTATTTCATCATAGTAAGTGAAATGCTTGTGGATATTAACCATTTCCATTTGTTCTGATCGAAAGCCTCTTCAAACCACCACCCACTTACTAATCTGGATTCCCTACTCATACAAAGGTGTACCCTGGTTGGGAAAAATGAAGATTTTAGATAATAAAAATGAGTAGCTCTCTTTGCAAATAAACATTCTGGTTCATACACAAGTCTACTAACATTGAGCAAGTCAGTCTCTTGAATCTGATCTATTCTGGGTGCTTTGACAAATGCTGAATTTCATAAGCTAAAAAGCTAAGGGCCCAGACTCAGGTAACTCGAGCCAAGTCATGCTGCCTGTGAAAGACTGGCCCAAGTGGGTGCTCTGGGAGACCCACAGGCTTATCTCGTCTCTAACTGTGGCAGGAATTTATATTCTTTATGCCTCTTCTGCCTTAGTTAACATGCTGGTCACTTTAAATATCCTATTTAGTCCTAACACTTTAAGAAGGTATTATTTATCCCTGTTTTACAAATAAAAGTATACACACAAAACAACTTAGGTTCAGAGAGTTTAACTAACTTCCCTAAAATCACACAGCTAATATCTGATTAAACAGATTTACCCAGGACTGTCTAACTCAAAAGATTTGGCTCTTTCCACTCTACCAAATTACCTCCATTCATTGTTAGAAAGCAAGGTTCTTCCTTACACTTTGCCAAAGTAACATCTGCCCTTTGGCTTGAGTTATTTATACCTCTTATTATACTCCTAGTCTCCTTCTGTAATGATCTGGGTGCACGCAGTTTTATTTTTCCTGCTGAATAGATAAGAGCAGCCTTGAAAAACTGCTGTCCTATTCATCTTCTTGATCTTCTAGCATCTAGTATAGTGTCTTGTAAACAAAAAATATCAAATCTTAATTTCTGAATAACAAAATGGGAGCTACAGACTACGGAAAGCCAGCTGTCAAAACCATAAGGAAGAATTCCTTTAGTATGAGTACAAGCAAATAAACATGAAAAGGGAATTTTTTTTCCTTCCAGTAATTAAAAGAACAAACCCACTCCTTCAAAGGGGGACTGGGTGGTGAGCAGTAGGGCCCTGGGCAAACTGGATGGAGCTCCACGCAAAATCAGTCCCAGTGGAGAAGGCGAGTGCAGGCGAGGGAAACTACAGGCTGGCCGATAACACGATGAGCTGGGAAGAGGAGCGTTGTCTCTAGAAGGCTGTGTGGGCTTTGGCACCCTGATACAATAGACGCTAAGTATATGGCCTAGTTCAAGGACATTTGGGTTAGTGGAACTAAAAGACAGGCTAAAGTTTCTTGTCCAAGTTCAAGAACTAAGACCAGATCTGTAAATAGAGAGCATAGGTGTCTATTGCTGCAAGGTGACCGAAAAGGCCAAAGCCAGGGACTCCGACACATGTGCTTGAGAAGTCAATTACTCCTTAGCAGACGGTTTCACAAGGTGATTTAATCATTTTCCAACATAATAGATTCATCTGACGGGTTGGATTTTAAAAAAGGACAATGAAATGCATTTGCCCTTCCTGCAAATACAGATAGAAACCTACAAGACTTACAAAACTACTGTTGTCCCTGTTTTATTCTCAGGGTGCCTGAGGGAGGAATGCATCCTTGAAGGGGCATCCTTGCTTTACAGCAGTGCCTCCCAGCCAGGGGACACTGGCAATGTCTGGAGACATTTTTGGTTGTCACAACTGGGGATGGGTGGGACTACTGGTATTTAGTAGATAAAGGCCAGAGATGTTGCTTAACATCCTACAATGCACAGGACAGCCCCACAACAAGCAATCATCTGGGCCAAAATGTCAATAGTGCCAAGAATGAGAAACCCTGGTTTACATGCGCCACCACCATCCATCGAAGTTATCCCCAAGTTATCTATCACCTGTTTGCCCAGAATCAGAGAAATATAAGTACCATGTGATTTCATTCATATGTGGCGTCTAATGAACAAAATATACTAACAAACAAAATAGGAACAGAGTAAAAGGGAAGGGATTAAGCAAAAAAAGGAAAAAAAAACATAAACACAGACAATAGTATGGTGATTACTAGAGGGAAAGAGGGGTGGGGGAGGTAGAAGAAGGTACAGGAGGGATAAATGGTGATGGGAGTAGTCTTGACTTGGAATGATGAACACACAATGTGCTAAACAGATGATGTACTATAGAATTGTGCACCTGAAATCTATATAATTTTATTAACCAATGTCACTCCAATATAGTCAATAAAGAAGTAAAATAAATCAATAAAAATAAAACTGGAATATTAGTTCAACAACAACAAAAACAGCAGCTACTATTTATTATTGTATGTTTAAAGAAGCCAAGTCCAAGCTAAGAACTTGCCTGAGATTTCATTTAATTCTTACAAAAATCCTGTGTGGTATTATCATTCCCATTTTACAAAGATGAAAAGGTTGTAACTTAGCCAGAGCCACATGACAAATATGAAAGCCCTTAACCACCAACACCCTGTTGACACTTCCCAAACCGACAGTTACGGTGTACAGAGAGGTGTTTCTAGACAACTGTAATGATAACAAGGTAATGACCTGAGGACAGAGAATCTAAGTGAGCCTGGGGACAGCGCCTGATGAAGAAGGCAGAGGGCTGTCTTCAGGAAAGTCAGTGGAGGGGCCATTATGCACCTGCTCTCTTGCTTCCAACTCCTTGGCATGTCCTTACCTTAGAAGAAGCAAGGGAGCAGTAAAATGGCAGACCCAACAAGTCTCATGATTGCTAAACCAAAAGTGAGAAAATATTTGCAGAGGAATAATGGAGGCAATAACAAAAATAAATAAACAGGTAAACAAGCCATACATAATTTAATGTTATATCTATAAAGAATCTTTGAGATCAACAACTAATTTTAATTCCTTCATGTTACAGCAGTAGAACACAGGGCTTGGGGGAAAGGTTTCTTGCTGAAGGTCATATAGCCATCCCCATAAGAATGACAGAGTAGCACCATGGGCTGGAAACCACAGGCGACCTCTCTGATATGACAAACGAGGTTAGCTTAGACTGAGAAAGGACTCAAAGGTTCCAACTCTCTTTAAAAATGGACATGTTCTTACATAACTCAAAGCCATTATCTCACCTATCAAGATGGACAGTAAGTCCTTCATACCATCTAATATCCAGTTCATTATCAAATTTCCATGTTTGTGTCAGAATGTCTAATAGACTTGGTTTGTTATATCATGATCCAAATGAGGGACACACACACTGTCTCTTAAATTTCTTTTCATCTAGAGGAGTTTCCCTCCCTTCTTACTCTCCAATCATTGATTTACTATAGAAACCAGGTCAGTTGTTTTATAAAATATCCCACATTCTAGATGTGACTGTTAACTGTCTTGTGTTGTAATTTAACTTACTCCTTTCTCCCTGTATTTGCTGCATGTAAGAGAAACTCGAGAGAGTCAGGTTTCACCTTTTTTGACAAGAATACTCCATTGGATATTGTTTCATACCATGTCACATCAGGAGACACGTCTGCCTTACCCTTCTTTTCATGGTGCTAAGACTGACCACAGGGTTCAAACACCTTTCGTCTGCTTTCAACTACTGATCAACATCCCCTGAATCAATCAAATGAGGGGCTGCAAGGGATGATTTTCAAGTTCTATCTGTCCAGCCACATTTATTACCTGGAATTCTTCCCTCACCAACCAAACCATTTTGTTACTTTGAACTATAGTTTGGAGAGGAAGAGCAAGATAACTATTTAATTCTTTCTTTTTACTTTCAATTTCAGAGTAAGGAGCTGGTGTCTTAGTTACTTCCAATAAAGTTTATTTCCAACTAAATTGGAACCAAATCCAAGAGCATATTTTTATAAAACAGTTAAACAAAATGAAAAAGAAAAGATTCTATGAACAGTCCAACTAGCATGTAAAGAGTGCTGACCAGTGGCCAGATTGATCCAGGGAAAGAGAAGTCCGTCCAAAGGTCTAGAACCACAGACCCTCAGAGGGAAAAGAGTTCGTGGTGAAATTATTTTTTACTTTGATAAATCAATAGAAATATCTGTTCAGAGCTTTGATGTCTTTGCAAAACAATTACCTTTACTCCAAACATGACTTGAAGATAAATTTCAAACTGAGGTTTGACTTTTTAAAACTATACTTAAATAAGTTGGCTAAACAGATAAAATGGCCTGTGAACACTATTAGTTAATAGAAATACCCACGCAAATGGTTGTGATACAAGTAAATTTTTTTCTTCAATTAAATGAGGACAAAAATCACAGGTTGCAATAGTAATTTCAGAAAAAATTAAGGTGAAAAGTACTAAGAGAATAATTATATATGATAAAAAGCACAGTGAATGACAGATGCATAACCAGAACGAATGTATAAACCACACACACAAAATAGGTTGCTTTAAAGAAGAACCATTAAAAAAAATCTATGAAGGAACTAAAATAAAATAAATGTAATAGCAGTAGTAGATTCTCAACCCCATCAAGACACAAATAAAGACAAATATATCTGAACACTATAAACTAGGTAAAAATTCATAGTTGTGGCAGCCAGTGAAAAGTAAATGGGCCTATAGATTTTAGATGAGAAGATAAAAAAATATCTGGTACATTTACACGACAGAATATTATGAGGCTGTAAAAAAGAAGGAACTCTTACCCTTTACAACAAATGGACCTGGAGAATACTATATGCTAAGTGAAATAAGCCAGTCAGAGAAAGACAAATGCCACATGATTTCACTCATATGTGGAATCTAATGAACAAAATATACTGACAAACAAAATAAAACCAGAGGCATAGACACATGGAACAGACTGACAGACCCCAGAGGGGAGCAGGGTGGGAGTCCTGGCAGAGGTCAGCCGGAGAACATGCATGCACGGCCCAGAAACCCAGCCCACAATGCGGTTAAGGCACGTGGTGTGGGGGGTACTGGCTGGAGGAGGGCAAAGGCAAGGTGAGGAATGGGGGACATCTGCAATAAAAAAATAAATGGAAAGAGTATTTTTTTTCAAGTGTTCACTTCTAAAGTCTGAAAAGGTGTATTTCAAGAGGTAAACGTCTCACTGCACTGAGACAGCACCGACCCCGCCAGTCTCTGCTGCGTAGCTGACCATCCTCCTGCTCCCTCACACCCCTGCTTCGTGCATAAGGGTACCCCCGTGAAAAGATGACTGGTCCACGGACACGAGCCTTTGTCCTCACAGCTCTGGTCTCCTACCGGGGTCATCAGGTCTGTCCTAGGATAGCTCCAGACGTCCTTGTTACTCTGCCCTCCTTATTGTTCCATAGAAACCTGTGTTCCCTTGCAGGGGATGCCATAACAAAACTCCATAGATGGGCTGCTTAATCAACAAAATGTACCTTCCCACAGTTATAGAGGTGAGAGATCTGAGATCAGGGTGTCGAGAGGGCTAGTTCCTCCTGAGGGACATGAGGGAAGAGCATCCCAGCCTCCCTCAGTTTGTGGATAACCAAGTTTTGCCTGTTTGTGAGTTTCCATCCAAATTTCCTCTTCTTATAAGGACAACATAGATGTCAGATTAAGGCCCACCCTAATGACCTTATTTTACTTGAATCATCTCTTTAAAGACAACCTCAAAATATGGTCACATTCTGAGGTACTGGAGGTTAGGACTTCAACATAGGAATTTGGGGGGAGACACATCTCAGCCCTTAACAATACCTTTAAAATAATCGTCTCTTTGTTTAAGCTGGGTTAAGTGAGTCTCTGTTGCTTGTAACTGAAAAAACCTTACCCAAACAGTTACATTTTCTGGGCTTCTATTATTTTTTAATTATTCATGTGTATCTTTCAAACCTCCCAATATTTTAACCTACAGGAGAACAATAATATGCTAATAATATGCTTTAAAAGTTCACTGAATGCTGCCTCTACAGACCAATTATCCTACAAACAATCGGTACAAAAAACATGAAAGGCAGAGAACACTGTGGCCAGCGTGGTGCGGCATCATCCAGATCCTCCTTCCGGACAGCAACATTCCTTCTCCTAGCAACCAGGAGTGCTGGAGGCGACAGTTCACAGCTAGATTCGATCCCAAGAATTGCCGACAGAGCCTCCTCACCAAGGTAATGCCCCATCCTTGGAGGCAGCCTGCATCCAATCATGCCCAAGTCCAAGTGCCCAGCCTTCGTGCCTCAGTTCAGGACGTCTTTGAGGGCCACCCCAGCTTCAGAGAAACTTGCGGGATGCCTTGAGGCCTCCGCTACAAACGCATTAGTTGGACTTTTCCTCTGCCCAATCCTACTTCCAATCCACCTTGAGGTGCTGATCCTGATTCACTACCCAGTAAACTTCTTGCACACAAATATCTCTTCATTAAAGTCTATTTTCCAGATAATCTGACGTGCAGTGTCTTCTCCAGCTAATACCGTAACGAAGATGAAAAAAATAAGGAAAAATTTCCAGGTGCTGGGTTAATTTCCTCTTTTCCATTTCATGCTTCTGAAGAATTCTGCCTATCTTCCACTTCCTTGCTAGAGAAAAGGGTCCCTTTCTTCATGTGCTGAGCCCTCTAACCTGCCCGCGGAGGCCACTACTGCACCCACCCCTCCCCCACGGAGCAGGCACCGCCCCCCTCCCTTCCTACACAGCAGGGGGCACCTCAAGCCCTAGTTCCTCCCCCTGGGTCCTGCCGCTGCACTTTCAAGTCTGGTGGCTCGGCCCTGAATGAACATCAAAGGGGACAAAGGGGTGAAACAGAGGAAGGTGAAGCCGTCCAGGAGAAGCTGGTCCTGCCCCTCTTCTGCCCTCTGCCTGGGAGCCTGCGTCCAGGACGCAGAAGTGCTAATTCTGAATACAGGGACATGGGCCCTGTTGGCTGTGCCTTCCTGCTGTCCCTTTTGCTCGGTGAGCTTTCACATTGGGCTGGGGAGGGGAGGAGAGGTTGCTTTTGGCTCAAGAAGTTACTGTTTAGAATAAGATGGCACTCTGCCCACGTGATTTGACTTATAACAATGTGCCCTGAGAAAATCCTGAGAGGATATTATGTGCCAGTCACCTTTCCGGGTATCTCACATACAGTAGTAAACAAAACAGAGACCCCTGCCTTCATGGGGCTCATAATCAATGCACATTTGAATATGTACATTATGTAGCACGTTAGGAAGTAATAAACACTATGATGGGAAAGGGGCTCTAGAGTTCAGGGACAAGAGGGGTGTTGTAATTTTAAATAGGGTAGGCAAGGAAGGTTTCATTAACATGGAGTCATCTGAGCAAAGGCTTGAAGCAGATGAGTGGTTTGGCTAAGACGATCTAGGAGAAAAGAGAATTTCCAGCAGAGGGAACTGGAGCTGCAAACACTATTCAGTGATTTCAGGCATAAGCTTGTTCATTTATTTTTCTGGCCACTGGTGGTTCAAAAGCAGGGCAGGCTGAGAGCAGTCAAAAGGTAACAGGTGGCAAAGAGGAAAGATACACAAATACTGCAAAAGGCCAATTCAGTTAAAGAAAACAGGATGGAAGTAAACAGCTTATAAACCTTGACAGCATCTGAAGGCATCATTGTACTGACAACATCTTGATATTCCTTATGACAACCTTGATTCACCAAGTAAAAAATAAATTATATTCTATGTATACTCTAAAGAAGACAGGTAGGCATGTAATAATTATCAAGATTTCCCACTAATGGGTAAATAGTTATACAAATTTTTCCTCTAATACCAATTTGAGGAATTTAAATATGTGGAAAGCCTCTCTGTTCAGTGAATTTAGGTATTGTGTTATTATACATTAATGATATGGTGTGTCTGTCTTAGGGTCTTGCCCATGCTCTTCTTCCAAAAAGAAAAATCAACAGGCAGGTGAGTGGTCTCCATTTGGGCCCAAAACTGCTGGGTTTGGCACTGGAATAGGATGGCATATGGAGCCAGGCAGGAAGCAGGTCCTAGAAATGGGATTTGGGGGATGGTAAGAAAATGGGGACAATGGGACACTGAGATACACATTTCCCTCTCTCTTCTTTCTCTAGTGTGTGGACAGCCTGTATACTCAGGCCGTATCGTGGGTGGACAGGATGCTGCCGAGGGGCGCTGGCCTTGGCAGGTCAGCCTGCACTTCGGCCTGACTCAGGTCTGTGGAGGCTGCCTCATCAGTGACAGGTGGATCCTGACTGCAGCACACTGCATACAAAAGTGAGTTCTAGCTAATGGCTAGAACACAGGTAGGGTCTCGGTTAATATTTGAATGATTTCATGAATGAACCAACAGACGAATGAAAGTGGTTAGATGGGTAAGCGGAAACCCTAGTCACCTTGGACCAGGGACAGGACGCAGAGGTAGAAAAAGAAACAAATAATGAAAATAGGCCCTGTGTTAGAAACTCTTCTTTTTGCCAAATTAATTCCTCAACACCAGTCAGGGAGATCTGTCTTAAGCTTCCTGGGGTTGTAAACTCACAACCTGAGCTTTTTCTCAGAAATGTTAAGAAAAGCAAGGTGCCATATGGTGAGCAGCCTCGGGAGAAGCCCACATAAAGCTCACGTTTTTAGCCAATAGCTAGTGAAGACGCAAAGTCTAGCAACATAACAGAGGTTGGAAACATCCTCCCTGCGTGGAACCTCGAGATGACTGCAGCCTCCTGACTGCAGCCTCGAGAAAGACCGTGAGCCAGAGGCGCCCAGCTAAGTCACACCTGATTCCTGGCCCACAGAAACTGTGAGATAAGTGTATGTTTTAAGCCTCTAAGCTTGTGTGATAACTTGTTATTCAACAATAGATAGCTAATATATACAGAAACCAAAATGAGGGGACCTTCCAGTAACAACCCTGAAGCTCGAAAAAAAAATAGAGAGAAATAACTTTAAAATACTGAGAGAAAATTACTTCCAACCTAGAATTTTACTTGTATACAAATTATCATTTAAGTGTGGGACAGAAATAAGATATTATCAAATATACAAAACAGCAAAAATACTACCTCTCATGCACATTTTCTCAGGAAGCCACAGGAAAATGTGCTTCAACAAAATAAAGGTGGGACACAGGGAAACATGGGATCCAGAAAAAAAGGGATACAACATAAAAGGGAATCCCAGGAAAATGATTTTAAAAACTGCCAAGATTAGAATTGGAGCAAGAGGACAGATGGCTAAAAAAAAAAAGTATTGCCCTGGCTGGTGTGGCTTAGTGGATTGGGTGCTAGCCTGAAAACCAAAGGGTTGCTGGTTTGGTTCCCAGCTGGGGCACATGCCTGGGTTGCGGGCCAGGTCCCCAGTGTGGGGGGGTGGGTGCATGAGAGGCAGCCACGCATTGATGTTTCTCTCTCTTTCTTTCTCCCTCTCTTTCCCTCTCTTCCCCTCTCTCTAAAAATAAATAAATAAAATCTTTTTTTAAAAAAAGTATTGAGCCCTGGCTGGTGCAGCTCAGTGGATTGAGCGCGGGCTGCGAACCAGGCATCGCAGGTTCGATTCCCAGTCAGGGCACATGCCTAGGTTGCAGGCCATGTCCCCCAGCAACCACACATTGATGTTTCTTTCTCTCTCTCTCTCTCTCCCTCCCTTCCCTCTCTAAAAATAAATAAATAAAATCTTAAAAAAAAAAAAAGTATTGATAGAATTCCTGGCAATTTTAACATACCGAGAGATTTACACTTCTGGCAGATAGCTTGGGGGATGAACAATCACTTACTGATAGGTAATCAGAAAACAATACAAAGAAGTGAGACCCCATTATTAACTCTAGTACAAGGAAACATTTTTATAAGAAATGTACTCACAGGATCAATATGGTCCAGTAGTAAATAATGTTTACATGGTCACAACAACATACACATTAAATACTGATCTAACAAGAAGTTATAATCCTTGGTGAGGGGGATGCTGAAAAGGAAGTGGGAAGCTGGCAGTGATTATTGGTTCTATCCTCGCCTTTCAAATACCATATTGTAAAAAAGACTAATACCAATAAATACAGTTTCTTAAAAATACCGAGAAAGATACTAAAAAAGACATAGCAAAGAGTTGAAAGAGATTGCCTTTGGAAAAGTGTGAACTAAGGATAGTAGGGCAGAGAATTATTTATTTATTTATTTAGGACCTCTTCTCAAACTACTTGACATTTTAAGTTGTGTGTGTGTGTGTGTGTGTGTGTAACTTTGGTGATTATACTTCATTTTGCATTGTTATTTAGAAATAAAGCTCTAGTGCTCAGAAATCAAAACTGGCAATAAAAAAGACCAATGACCATGAAGCATATAGGTGATGGCTGAAACCATGGAGAATGGGAGAGGTGAACCAGAGAACCAGGGAGAAAATCAGGACAAAAGGCTGGCCATAAGCATGTAAGAGGATATCACAGAAAGAGTAAACAAAAACAACAACAACAATAATAGTTGTCAGGAAAGGCAAGAAGGAGAAGAGGCAGACAAACCAACCCTAGTGCAAGTTGGAAGCAGCCTGGTTAATTCCCAGTGTGTTACCTGCCTTTCTTACACTCTTACTGCTTGCTACACCCAAGCAGCTTGTTCTGACGCAACTGTATCAGATGCGCTCCACTTTCTCTTTCCCTTAGGACCTGGATTCCTTGGTTATACACTGTGTCAATGGGATCACTTACAGTAAGCTATCCAAATGACGCTGCAAATCATCACGTGTCCGAAATCGTTTTCCATCCCAAAACCCAAGATACAACTGCAGACATCGCCTTATTGAAGCTGGTCACTGCAGTTACCTTCACTTCTTCCATCCTGCCCATCTGCCTGCCCAATAGCACAAGGCAGTTGAATATTCCTGGCTCTTGCTGGGTGACTGGATGGGGAAAAGTTAATGAAAATGAAGGTAAGACTGGGTAGAGAAAGGGTATGTTTTATGTCACCCTCTTGTACCCACCCATTTCAGATGGTTCACATTCTAGATACATCATTACTAAGGCAAATATCTTTTGACAAAACCAGATCAACCTATTGATATTATCTGTACCTCTTCAAATAAAATGTATTTTTTTCACATTTTTATGTTTAGTTATCCTATATCCTGACTATAGAGTCTAGCTGTAACTGCAAGAGCAGATACTAACAATTTAAACACATAATTACCTCTCTGAAACAGAAGTTAACAAACATGATTTAATATCTGGAGAGAGCATAGTGTTTCCTTAATGTTTTTAAAGTGTTTGTGTCACCTGTTTCCCAAGATGCAGTAAAGACAAAACAGAAAATGATCTGGGAGCAGAAAAGTAGTAAAGGAAAAGGTTTTAGAATACTCACATCTTTTCTTAATCAAAACATATCTGAAATTTCTCTTTATTTGCAATGCTAGGAATACTCTGTATTGGCGCATTTTAAAAACCTCAAATAAATAGAAATAATTTTGAATTGTCCATTGTTTTAGATTTCAGTGTACCAAAAGCATTCTTCCACTAGCACATACAATTAGAAAGTGATCATACTCTGCTTTTAGATTCCCACTTGGAAATTTCGCACACTGTGACAGAATGCTGCCTGTGCACCTTCCCAGGTTGCTTTTCCTTCCACTTGTCCGTCTCTACAGGTATTGATTACACTTCCACCCTCCAGGAAGCAGAAGTACCCATCATCGACCGCCAAACTTGTGAATCTATGTACAACCCAGGCAGCTCATTATTGACAAACTTCGAGCCGATGATCAAGAAAGACATGATTTGTGCTGGTGATGTTCCTAAAAGGAAGGATGCCTGCAAGGTTAGGTTTGCTGTTGAAATTTTTTAACATAAGTTCTGAATGTGAATCCAGGTATTCCTATCTGTAAACAACAGTGGATTAGGAATCAGGATACAAGGGTTCTGATGATAATTCTCGTGTTAACCCTAGACAAGTCACTTACCTTTTAGCTATGAACTTAATCTCTTTAACTGCTGATCTAGAGCAATGCTAAACTAACCATTAGTCACTGGGTTTTTACAAACTCCTAAATTTTTCTAAATATATTAGGAGGTTGATATAGAATTGCCAACTTTTGTATTTTTTCAAGTAATAACATTTCATTCTACATTTAAAAGATGTCATCCCACTGTCTCCGGGTCATAACTGTCTGATGAAAAAACAGCCATCACTTGTGTCTTCCTCCATTGAGTATGACAAGTTGTTTTGGTCTGGTTTCAATTTTCTTTCCTTTTTGACAGTCAGAAATTTGACTGTGATGTGCTAGGGATGACTTTCTTTGTATTTATCCTATTTGGGATTTGTTGAGTTTCTAGCTTTTTTAAATCTATTCGTAATTTTATCTTTCATCAAAACTTGAAATTTTTTTATTCATTATTTCTTCAAATATTATGCTGCCTCATTTCTCTATTTTCCTCTTCTCATTAAAACCACAAACATGTAAGTTATACTTTTTTATATTTCCGCACAGGTCTGAATCTGTTCATTTTACTTTTCTCTTCTTCAAGATACTCTAAATTAATCCATATTCAAGATCATTATCTCTTTCTCCTGTCACCTATTTTTCTGTTAAGTTCATCTAGTGGAATTTCTCAGATATTTTATTTTTATTTCTAGTATGATCACTTAGTTTTATTTCTTCTTTCTCCTTCTCTCTCTCTCTCTCTCTCACACACACATACACTTTTCTATATCTCTACCAAGATTTCCTATCTATTTATTTATTGTTTGCAAATCAAACAATGAGACGTGGCTTCACAGTCACTAGGATGGCTACAACCAACATAGATAATGATAAGAGTTGACAAGGATGTGGGGAAATTGGAACTTTCATACACCTAATGGTAATGTAAAATGGTGCAGCTGCTTTGGAAAATTGTCTATTAGTTTCTCAAAAGGTTAAATAGAGTTACCATATGACCCAGGAATTCTACTCCTAGTTATACACACTAGAGCAATAATAACATATGTCTATATAAAAACTTGGGCACAAAAAGTTCATAACAGCTTTATTCATAATAGCCAAAAAGTGAAACAACCCAAAATGTCCATCAACTGATGACTAGATAAAAAAATGTAGTATGCCGACATAATGGGAGGTTATTCAGCCACCAAAAGAAATTGGGTAGTAATGCATACTGCCACACAGATGAACGTGAAAAGAGCCTGACACAAATGGTCACATATTATATCATTCCATCTATACTAAATGTCCAGATTATACAAGTTCATAAGGCAGAAGGTAGATCATTGGATGGCCTAGGACTGGAGGGGTGGGAGGAATTGAGAGTGACTACTAATAGGCATGGGGTTTCTATTGGAGGTGACCATGTTCTAAAATGCAATGTGGTGATGATTGAACAACATTGTGAATATACTAAAAAACTGGTACCTTTTGTATGGATGAATTGTAATGTATGTGAATTATATCAATAAGGCTGTTACAGAAAGGAAAAGCAAGAATGAAAGACATACCACCAACTACTTATCATTTATAACAGATTATTTTGACACTAAAAAAAGCTGTAAGAAGCGAAGAACGTAAAATTAAGGGCAGTTCATTCAATTGAATAACTTTAGTGAACAAAAAAACATATCACATTAATTTCTCTTACCACAAATGAGTATTTTAAAACTACTGATATACAGATTTAGCTAAGATCCCTGCCAATTTCAAATTCTCTGATTCTGTAATTTCTGTGATCTCCCCCTACTACAGTGGAAAGTCCAGTTCCCTCCAGAGTTCTGTAGCTCCAGAGGCTCCACTGCCCCATTCTAAGGAACTCCTCCATCTCTTGTAACCGCTCTCCCATTCTTGATCTTTTTCACTGTGCTCATGACCTTCATCTCTTCCTCAGGGCGATTCTGGAGGGCCTCTGTCATGTCATATTGATGGTGCATGGACCGTGATAGGACTGGTAAGCTGGGGATACCGATGTGCTGACTCTCTTCCTGGAGTCTACACCAATGTGACCTACTATCAAACATGGATTGAAGCCATGATTTCAAGAGCTGATGTTTGGAGGCCAACAATCTGGACTTATCTGACTTCCTGTTCCCTATTTTACTGTTCTCTCTGGCTCTTCTAGGACCCTCCTGGGCCTTGGATCTAACGTCTTACCAAGAAACTAGGCAGGCAAAGCTGAAGCCATCAGCCAAGTACAGAGCTAGGCAGGGAATGCATGGAGAGTAAACTTCAGGGCCAGAGAACTCACAGGAAAGTCCCTGGAAACTCTGGCTAACGTCATTAAAACGATTAGAAATGATTCTGGGTTCTTGATTTTATAAGTATATTTTACTGGTTGGAAGGTAAACAACTGAGAAATAAGGTTGCCACTTCTAAGCATGGCATTCTTTATCCCTAACTGTGCATCTTGCAAGGCAAGAAAGATAACTTTTATGAATGAGTATTTATGAAAACAAATCAAACGTTTACCGGAGAAGCAGGCAAGAACAAAAGTATCTGTGAGGCAAAAGGGAAGGACATTAAGGAAGTAAATTAAGGGTTTGCTTCCGTCCACAGGATGCATTATAGGCTTGTTACCTGGTCTGTATCTCTTACGTTCTCTACTGTCATATGCTTTCCCTCTGCAGCGAGAGGTCTAGTAAGAAATGCATTTATGTAGTTCAGCTCTGCGATTTCCAGAAATGTTTACTCTTTGAAGTATCAGTGTAACCTATTGCCAAAAATCGATTAATGCCATGAACACAAGAATTGAAGTCTTGGGTTTTAATAATCTGGGCCACTTCAGATTGTTTAATGCCAATTCTATAGTAAAGTATAAATGTTTATAAGGAAGAGATTATATTCCCTACTTAAATAGCATGCTTCTTTTTGTTAAACAATCAGATCACCTAGACTATTCCTTCAGCTCAGAGCTAAGTTTTAAACTCAAGCTCAGCTGGCATTCTTATCCTAGGTTATGTATAGTTCTACTTGTAACCCCTTTTTATTTATATCATCCATTTCTCATCTGAATGAACTTACGTTTTATCACATCTGTGTAAGTCGGCATTGAAAAACAATTTTGGAGTAAAATAAATACATTTAATAGGAAGTGAGGGTAGGTTTGGAAACTTAAAATCCTTGCTACCCCTGCCTTCACCTCTCATCTACACTACTTCAACCGAAGTAGTGTAGAAGTAGTAGCAGCAGCAGCCTCTTAACTGGCACTCCCACATCCTCTCCCTCACTCACACCTAGGCTAAACGCCATTTATTCTCCACAGTATTCAGACTGTTTTAAAAATAAAGGTATGTTTTCTACTTGTTTTCCCCTTGTCCTTGCTTACAGCACTTCAGTTGTATCCGTTCCACTGCTCGTAGAGGAAGTACCAAAGTCCTTAACAGGACCCACCAAACCGTCAGATTTGGCCCCAGCCGGCCCCTGCAGCCTCATCAGCCTCACTCCAGCCCACTCCATAAGCTTTCCCTTCCTCAAACACTCCAAGCCCCCTCTCAGCATGTGACTCATCCCTCTTTCCTGCTGCCTTCACCTACTTCATTCTAGCGCCTTAAGATGGCAGTTCACCTTTCTCTTCCTCAAGGAGGCTGTCCCCAGCTCTACTGATGAGAACAAAGCCCACTAATATGTATCCCCACAGCACAATGTAGTCCTCCTTCATAGGACTCAACATAGCTATAAGTTAACATTTGTTTGTACAATCTTTTACTTAATTATGTCTTACTGAAATGTGTGGCCCACAAGAGAAAGAATTTTTGTTTTTGCCAACCACTGTACCCCAGTCTCAAATATTTGCTGAATGAATGAATGCATGCATGAGTGAATAACTCAACCTCTTTCTCTCCCCATCTGACAACCTGGGGGTTTTACTGACTGAGATAGCCCAGAACCTGGCACAGTGTCTTACTCGGGTAAGTTTCAAATATTAGTTAAATAAAATGATGAAGAAAGAACAGAATGTTTCAGCCCATTCTCTCTAACCATAAGGAACAAAGGAGAGAAAAGAGCACACAAAGCAGTTGAAAGGTTTCTCAAGGCAAGAATTCAAACTAAGTAATAAGCTCTAGAATGATCCAGAGGGCAAAGCAAAATGGCAGCTAAAAGAAAAGAACAAGAGAAAGAAAGGAGAGGCAAGGAGAGAGGAAAAGACTAAAATAAAGAACTAAAGACCAACAAATAAGAGGAGAAAGCCCACAAATACATGAACCAGGAAGACACAGCAAGAGGACATAAAGGTCAAGAAATCTGGCTGGTGTGGCTCAGTGGATTCAGCACCGGCCTAAGAACCAAAGGGTCAGGTCACCAGTTCAATTCCCAGTCAGGGCACATGCCTGGGTTGCAGGCCAGGTCCCCAGCAAGGGGTGTGCGAGAGGCAACCACACATTGGTGTTTTTCTCTGCCTCTCTCTCTCTCCCTCCCTTCCTCTTTCTCTAAAAAAAGATAAAATCTTTCTGCCCTGGCGGGTGTAGCTCAGTGGATTGAGCGCGGGCTGCGAACCAGGCATCGCAGGTTCGACTCCCAGTCAGGGCACATGCCTAGGTTGCAGGCCATGTCCCCCAGCAACCGCACATTGATGTTTCTCTCTCTCTCCCTCCCTTCCCTCTCTAAAAATAAATAAATAAAATCTTTAAAAAAATAAAATAAAATCTTTCTAAAAAATGCTACAAAAATATTTAACGCAGACAGTTCAAATCCCCATGTAACTGTCTTATCACTCACCCCATACACTTCTCATATTTACAGATGCATCAATATGCCTCTGACTCCTTTTTAACTGTTTATACAGATGTATACTTTTTCAACTTGCCTTTTAAAATTGAGCTTGCTTTTTAAAATTAGTTCATAATAACAGAAAATTGTGATTACAACTGCAAAGCTTCAAAGTTGAGACATTTGATTCATTTTATTAAAAATTCCATATAACTAGGCTAGATAAAAAGAAAACATAGCAGTTGATTGGTCAAAGAAAGTTTGTGTCAATGAATTTTAAATAATAAAAGGATTTGGGCCTTAAAAATTTAAATTCCTAGAGCATTTTCAAAGGCAAGAATTTGGGCTTTAAAAGAAACTACCTATCCCCTGAGTTCAGTGAAGTTATCTTTATTTCTGAAACACAGAACTAACATGAAAGGAGACAGTATTTTCTAATGCATTTGTTTCATATTCTTATTGTTCAGAAGCTACTGCATTGGTATAATGAAAAATATGTTAGCTCACTTAAAAAGGCCCAATAAACTAGTTCCAAAATAGGTACATGTTAAACTTTTAAAAACAGGTCACAGAGAAAGTAAAACAAAACCAATGTCTGTCTACCTTTCTTTGGAGCTCATGTGGCTTAGCCGAGCCCTTCTAAGAAGTAACAATCCACTTAACATCCAGAGGAAGCATCTTATTGTTGGACCACGGTCAATACTGCACACAGTCAGCTTTGTACAATATGTTTCACCATGTGTTTGAGTGTCTACAAGTGAAAAACATCTACCAAATACCCTGTGAGTTAAAAAAATTTGCTCTAGAAAAATACTTTCTGGAAGAAGATTACATTTTTACAACCATGAAAGTAAATTAAGCATAATAGGATAGACCTGGGAATTAACAGAAAAAAAGGTGAAAGACCATGTTAAGAAATTTGAGCTTTAAGGTTTGAATGCAGGGGACTAACACAATCGGTTTTGCATTTTAGAAAATCACTTTGGTGATTGTGCAGAAAATAGATTACAGAGAAGCAAGTTAAGAGGTAGAAAGGCCAGTTAGGAAGCTGTTGCAACAATGAGAGATCACTGGACCAGAAGGGTAACAACAAAGATAAAGAGGACAGAATCGAGAGCCACAAAGGAAACAGATTCAACAGAATCTGGTAACTGACTGGTTAGTTGTAAGTATTCATGGTGAAGGAGAAAGTTAAGAACTTCACCCGGGTTTCTGACTTAGGGAACCTGAGGTATGTCACTCAGTGAGATATGAAACCTTGGAGAAGATAGCTTAAGGATGAAGAATATAAGTTAAAGACATCATAAGTCTATGAAAAAGAAACCCAGACACATTATAGTCTTACAGTGTACATTTATTAAATAAGCAAGTTGAGAGAATTAGGATATATTCCAAAAGCTCAATGGACCAATTCCTAGTTATTTATGAGTTATACAGAGTTCATGAAAATTAGCAAACATTAGTTTCAGTCTGCTCCCACCAGCAAACCTTTACAGAAGCTGTTAGATGTTGTTGTCCCCAACGATTCACTGCCCTCCCAGTGGAAGGACTATCCACCCACTCAAGGTACCAGGTGATTTGCAGAACCTCCTGCAAAAGGATTACACTTCCCCGAATCACATAAAGCTGGACAAAGAAATGTGAGTAGAAGTGATATATGCCACTTTTGAGCAGGAGTCTTAAAAGATGGCACACGGTTTGTTCATTGGTCTTCTTCCCAGATAGTGTGAACGCTGAGAAAGACGACATTTACTAAGCAGGGCTCCCGGTAGATAAGTGGGCTCAAACTAAAAAAAAAAAAAGAGCCTAGCAGCCCTTTCTACACAGGCATCTCCCACACAAACTTTACTTTGGGGAGAAGAGGCCTGCACTGAACTGAACTACCTACCTCTGCATTGAACTGCCTGCCAACTCGGTGTTTTTGCCAGCTGAGCCTGCCCTTACAAACTCCTGGAATCCTATTTTAACCAGTAAGACTTTCCCCATCTGATTGGAGATACATAGCTCCAACCAACCAGAGTAGCTGACCAAGTAAGACAGTGCCTTTTAGGCAAATCAAACTGTTCTGATTTGGAGCCCTCATTTGCATGAATACAAACCAGGGACCAGGGGCAGGTACTTCTGTTCACAAAGCCAGCTCTCAGCTGTCCTCTGGCTCTGAGAGGGCTCTTTCCTTTTCCATCAGACTGAAGACTGTGTTCCCCTGGCAAAGCTGAAACAGAGAAGAAGTCTCACCAGAGCAGACGAGCAGCACCAAGCAGCCCAGCAAAGAGAGGAGCAGAGCAGAGCAGTCCAGTCAAAGAGGGGCCCGGCACCAGGGCTGCCCCATAGCTGTGCTGTTTTCACAGCCTGTGTTGTATCACAGTTAAGCTGTTTTGTACCAATAAAGTTTCCTCTTCATCACACCCCAAACTGGGGATCCATGATTGGCACCAGCGATGTATTGCTCCTTCAGCCAGGATCCCAGGATGATGAAGACAAGTGAGCCAGAGCCGTGGCTCATCAATTGCAAGTAACTGTTCAAAGATACTGAGCTCTCCAGGCTGTTTGTTACCACAGCATTCACAACAAAAATGTGAGGGATACTGGTGTCTAACAAATAACAATGTTCATTCGTTTCTCCTCCTCTAGTCAAATTTCCTGGTGATCTGCTAAGTAGTAATCTGATGGGAAAATAAAAGAGTTGTCCCAAGTATCCCAAAACTAAAACAAATAATTTTAAACCTGAAAGGAACCTGATATTCTGGAGTCAACAAACTTTTTCTGTAAAGGGCTATTCAGTAAATACTTGAGGCTTGCGAGCCACACAGATGTGGCACAAAAGCAGCCACGTACAATACACAAATAATGAGCATGTCTGTGCTCTAATGAAACCTTATTTACAAACACAGGGAGTGAGCCAGGTTTGGCCCACAGGTCTGCAGTTTCCAAGACCCCTGGTCTAAATCCTTTACACTGTCAGTGAGGAGTCTGAGACACAAACAGATTAAGGTCACACAGCTGGCTAATGACAGGCTGAGTGTTAGCACGCAGGGCTCCTGAGTCTACTCTTCCAGACAAAGTTCTGTTGGGTCACAGATAGAGATGAAAGAAAAAATAAGGCAGAGAATCAGAGAATGTTAAGGTGAGCTTTGATTATGTTAAACAGCTTCTAACAGTTTTGATTATAAATGAGGATTTGCTTTTCAAGAGATTATGGTTGTCATAAAAACAAGTGAGTGTCACAAAACCAAACAGGTGAACAAATGATAAATTAGGCAGTGTTTGAAAAATGATCTTCACAGGAAACAATTATATACCTCCTTCCTACTACCATTTCCTTGGACACTTTATCAATCATTTGTTTTATCAACAGGACAGCATTTGCTATGATCATTGCAATAACTTATCTCGAGGCAAAACAGGTTTTCAAAAAATACCATAACGTGAGCAACAAATACACTAGACCAGCAGCAGCAGGCAATTATTGCTCATGGTATTTTAAACTTATTTTTCTTTAATTTTCAAAGTAATACTCACTGGAGGACACGCAAACAACACAGAAGTATATAAAGTGGCACACTCCGGCTGTCCTCAACTTCACTCCCCCGAGTGTTAACACATGACTGACCTGCATCAGAAGAGTGTAATAAAGCTACTTTCTCTGAGCCAGCTCTTAAAAACAAAGAGGAATACGGAGCTCCCCTGGCCAGACAGCCCTTTCCAAATCATGTTTTAAAAAGCAACAGAGAGGTCAGAGGTTGTCTGTGGCCTGCAAATGAGAAAAGCAAGCTGCCCTCGCACTCTTAACCAAATGAGGGAGGCTCCTGACATACTTGATAATACTACTGTAGGGTGTGCAAACACTTCAAAAATGAGTAAGAATATCTATTTCTTCTCTTTGGATACTTTATTGGGAAACAGGTCAGTTTGCTCATAAAAAGACCAACAATCTTTCACCAGTTTTAAAATCCAGACTTGAGTGATCAGTAAAATCAGCAAAGTAAAGAACTCCAAAAGTCTGTCCTCCATAAAAGCAATGAAAAAAACTGCCAGAATCAAATTTTTTGGAACTCTGGAAACTATAAGCTTGCAGAAACTACTCGCTGCACTTAAATACAGTAAAACACTTAAGAAAAACTAGCTGGGTTTTGATTGAATAGTGAGCCTTATGGCATTTCCCCATTCTCCAGCTCAGCAGTAGCCTTGAAATAACAGCCTGCCTTTCTGGTACCGGTACCACTACCAATCCCACAGAACTGACCTCATTCAAAAAGAACTGTAATAATTTGTTTTGACCTATCTGGTGGTGCACACTGGAAGACTGGCACAAAAGACAACTTTATCTTCTCGCCTAACTCAGAGCTCTCCAAGTGCTAAAAAGTGGCTAGCTGGAGGGAGTTGGTAAAAACATTTACAAACAAAAAATAGTTGGTGCTGCACCAGGCAATGAATAATAATAGTCGGGGCAAACAACAGACTAACCAAATAGGTTGGGAGGGAAGGCTGGAGAATCAGAGGCTTTGGAGAATAAGGGCTTTGAAAAGCTCCCACATATTCCTGGGGATCAAGAAGACCACATCCATCCCAGGGTAGGTGCATGCTCAGAAAAGATCTGAGAAGGCCCTAAGCTCTGCCTCTGGGTGACCTTCAGGTACTGCACAAGCGGAAAGAGAGGGCTAAGGGAAGCTCTGTGGCAATACACAGAGGCCATCTGCAGAGACTGAGAGATTTTGCCTTGGCTGGGTGGCTCCACTGGCTGGACCGTGGTCCCCTATACCAAAAGATGTGGGTTCAATTCCCGGTCAGGGCACAGATTTAGATTGCAGGTTCCATCCCTGGCCAGGGTGTGTACAGGAAGCAACGGATGGATGTTTCTTAAAAACATCCGTTCTTTGTTAGAAGAATTACTTAAATTCCTGGAATACATGAAGTGCTAAACAAGGTTGATAATGTTTTTTTCAGACATGCTAAACAGTTTCAACTTTTATTTAATTAAAAAAAATGTTTATTGAGATAGTTTCCCACTTTTAAAAAAATCCTCACCAGAGGATATGTTTATTCATTTTAGACAGACAGAAGAAGGGCGTGGGGGAAAGAGAGGAAAAAAATCCACATGAGAGAGAAATCACCAGATGGCCTCCCCACGCCCGGATGGGACCGTGCAACCCAGGTCCGAGCTGACCAGGGCGAACCGCACTCTTTCCGTGCCCAGGGCAGCACTCCAACCAGCTGAGCCACCTGGCCGGCACAGAAATCGGTACTTCTGAAAAATTACTGCAGCATTAAGAAATCTAGTTTCTAATTAAAAGGCAAAGAATGAAAGAACATTGCAATTAAACCTCCTAATTCTTCATCATCTTTATGAAATATTCATTGTTGACCTGTGAGGTGATCATTCCAAATTTTTTACAAGGTCTACAGAATCCTGACACTCAAGGAGGTACTGAGAGATTGACGTGCTACATAAGTACTTGTCATATTTAACGCTTATAATAAACGTGCTCTAATTAAGGGTTAGTACTAAATGTCTGGTATCATTGCCCATTTCTGGGAAAGACTGTCACATGATAACCTTCTTTTCCCAAGTCTAGGAACGTTAGCAACCTTGGACTTTGTCACTCGGTTTGCCCCGCTACATCCTGCATCACTAACCAGTCAATCCTTGCTCAAACAGTATCTTCCAACATCCATCGTGCACACTATTCCACACACAGATGGGGTTTAGGGTTTTAAGGGCGAGCAGCGGCGACTTCCATCTTCCCAGGGTCCCTTTCCCTACCTGAAAACTAGCCTCCTTTTCTCGCCCCAATCACCGAGGTGACGTTTGAACCGGCGCCCAAGGGGGCAGTAACCGGCGAGCGCTCGCTCGCAGAACCACCAGTAGTTGAGGGACGCGTGTGCGCAGGCGCCGTGCAGGCCGCAGGGGTACAGGGGAAGGGCAGCGGCGCTCGGGGCTCCACTGCGGCCGCCAAGGAGGCCCCGAAGGGAAGCGTGAGGAAGGACTCGAGCCCTGGACCTGACGTCCAGTTGCTCAGCTCAAAGCCTGGCGCTCGCTGTACTGGTGGCACCAAGCGGCAAACATCTAAAGCGCTTCTAAAAAAAGGGAAGAGGAGGATGTGAAGGTTCTTGCATGTTACAACATACTGCTTCTCAACAGGGTAAGCTGTGGGCAGCAGCGGAATTCGCTTTCCATCGTTGTGTACGTAAGGATTTGGGTTAGGTAATCAAACTAACAAAAAAAAAAAGGTTATATTAAATCATTTTTTTAAAAATTCTATTCTACTTGATAGGTATGTCTTCAACAGAAGTTCCAGGTACTGTTGTGAGTCATGGGGCTGTAACAGTGATTTTCAACCGGCGTGCCACAGGAATTTTTAAAAGATGCAATACCTGACACTTTAGACAGGGGCACAGACCTCTTTCCCCTTAAACTGTCAAATAAAAAAATAACAACAGCCAACACAATAGCCATCTGGTGTGAATGAATCAAAATTAGAGGGTTTTTTTTTTATCAGAGTGGCAAAAAAATATATTTTTTGGTATGCTGCAGAATTTTAGTGCATAATTAGTTTATGTGTGTCATGAGATAAAAAATGTTGAAGATCGCTGGGTTATAACAACCAACAAAACAAGTGTCTTCCTTCACGGAACTCATTACTGAAAACCACTGTTGGCTCCTGCATGGAATCCGCCAGTTTTACTCACTCTCCATTCTAGGGAGAGAGAGTAACCTCCAACAGCCCCAGGCCCAAGGCCCCACTCACAGAAGCAGCTGCTGGCGATTATCAGTCCTGGAATGCAGCCGGCCAGGTGAGCAGCGAGGTGAGCACCCAGGCGAAGGAACCGGACGGGGTAAGTCTGAAAAGGTAGCTGTCTAGTTGTCATAGGCCTCTAAGGTAAACTGGCATAAAAACCTTGCCCAAAAGGGACACTCTGTACAGGATGGTGGCTGCCCGCCCTACTTAGAGACTTGTCCTTGGGGAGGCTGACTGTCCAAAAAACAAAGAGTCAGTTACTTCAGTAACTTCAGAAGCCCTGGGCAGAGAGGTAAATTGAGTCACAAAAATGGAGGTGTTACTGACACAAAGAATGTTAATCCCAATTTACAAAGGAATGTTTTCTGGAGTAGTTATTTGCTGTCACTTTCCTAGGGCTACTCTTATTTCCAGATGACTTTTGAAGTGACTTCTTGTGTGTGCAAACTTACCTGTGCATCCTGATAATAAGCCTGCATCGCTGGCCCAGATTACCAGAATCTGGCCCCTATTCATTGCAATTAGGTAATATAACTATCACATACTTTACTTTCGAGTTATTTCAATGATAGCTCCTCCCATCATTCTTCATGTGGAGCCTTATCTTCCACATAAGATAACAGATTGAATAAAATTCATGTATAAAATGCATGGTGGGTTTATTTTGTTTGACTAAAAGCACAACTTATGATGGAAGAACGTAACAGTTCAAATCACAAGAAATCACACTGCAACCACTTAACGTCCCATTTTTAAATAGGAGCGTAAGATGACTCTCACCTCACACAGAACTTCAAAAATCCAGCTCCCCAGCAACCATTCCAGACATAACTAAGAAGGAAATCGGAGGGTGGGGCTGTAAGTGTGTCCTTTTCAGAGCTCCCCAGTGGATCCTGACACCCAGCCAGCACCCAAAACCCTGACACTGAGGCAGAGGTAATTGGGGGTCTGCAGCAGCAGCGTCACCTGGAGTTCGTCAGAAATGCAGAATCTCAGGCTCCACCCCAACTTACTCAATCAGGACCTGCATTTTTACAAGCTCTCCAGGTGGATTTGTAGGTATAGTAAAATTTAAAAAGTACCATTGAGAGGAGCCATTGCTACAGAAGTGTGACAAATTCCAAACTGTGCTATAAAGTTGAATGCCTCAAGAAATATTCTATGAAAAAGGAACAGTAAGAGAACAGCATGAGAAATGGCATGTTTGTGATATTAGGCATTTCACATTATTAAGCTTCTAATTAATAGGAACATTCAAATGCAAGTCCGCCCATTTTAAAACTTGGATACCACTCACCCCAAATGAATCCCGCTTACAAACCACACCCTCCACTGAGTTCTGCCTCAGCTGAGTGACACCAGTCTGCCTCATCACCTCCAAAGAGCTCCAGTTGTCTCCACTAAGCTAGTAGTGAGTATGTTGAGGGGCAGTCCTTGGGAGGAAATAAACAGGGGTGTGGTGACAAGGCAAGAAGGGATCATTTACATGGGTGACCCCATGCTGGGGGGCCTGCCCTTTTTGTGTGTGAACTCCTCTGTCCTAGTTTCAAAAGACTATTTGCAAATGGCAACATTTAATGCCAGAAAAACTAATTTATCCATATACCATGCAAACATTTTCTCCTGTGCCCTGTTTTTGGCCACGTCTCAAGAGAAAAAGCTTTTAGCTGTCCCCCTGTAAAGCGATTCCTTGATTAATGTTGCTTCAGGGAGCAACACTCCGCTACAGGGAAGGCAGCCATATTGAAAGTAAATGAACTCTGAATCCTAAGCAGCGGACCTGGCTTGCATTATAGGCTCACCGGTGACTGCAGTTGTTCATCTCCTATGCATCAGAGTAGAGGCAAAATCACCTCCTTTCACAGCTTCTATTTGTTTAGTCCCTGGGAAGTATTCAAACCTGGAGCTAGGTAAAATGACAAACACAGAAAACTATTTTCAGATTCTACAGGGTTCCTTTTTAGTACATCACACATGAGAACCTGAAGTTTACAACCATCTTCCCCATAAAGTTATAGAGTAGTTAAAAAATAATTCCCGTTCAAAAGATGCAAATAAAGGTAGGGGGTGGGGATGGGGGAGAGAGAGCTCTAAGTGATTTGCCAAGGTGACATTACAATAAAATACAAAGTAATGACAAGAATCTAGGTATCCTAAGGGAAACTTATGTTAACAAAATGCATTCTAGCCTGGGGGTAAAAAGAGAGTGAGGTGATCAGGTTAGAATTTATATCAGTTAGAAAGTGCATTCAGGGCCTAGTTACAGAGACCTAAGATAACAATGGCTTAAACAGGACAAGAGGTTTTTCCTTTTTTCTCATATAAAGCAGGAAGCAAGCAGTCAAAAGCTCAGATGATGACTTCTATCATTGGGGAACTGAGATTCTACCTACTTTTCTGCTCCACCATGCTCAGTGCATGGATTCCATCTTCAAGGTAACCTCATGGCCCGGAGTGGCTACAGTGAACTATATATACATCCTTGTTCCTGGTAGGAGGGGGAAGGAAGATGATGAAGGCAAAAGGATATTCTGTGCAGCTGAGTCCTCTTTAAAGAACTTTCCTAGAAACCCTACCCAACAACTTTTACTTGCGTCTCCTTAGCAGGCTGGCAGAAGTACTTTCTAGGTGGGCAGACTGCCACTGCCAGCAACACAAGGTTCCAGAAGATGAAGGGCCTGAATACTGGGCAGGCAACTAGAAGTCTGTCTCTGCACAGAGTCCTGTGTGTCACTTGCTGGCTATATGACCCCGAATAGATTATTTACTCCCTCTAGGCCTCAGGTTCATCTGTAAAAATGAAGGACATCTATCACGTGGTATGAGGGCTGAGAAAAATACATGTAAAACAATTAGAATTTATATATCATGTACACAGTACACAATAAACATTAACTCATGATTATCTGATTATCCTAGTCCAATGCTTCTCCAAATTCTTCTATTTTAACTTCCTCTCTATTTTGAGAATTAGAAAGGAGTTCATATTAGTCCTCTTTGTTACCTGCAGATACTCGAGTATGAATGAGTTTTAGTCATAAGTCACCTCAACTGGACATGCATGTGAAAAATGATGTAGTCAGAGCTGCCATCCCAGAGGAAATACCTTGCATGTCTTACTCCTTAAATCTCTGAAATATTTACACTCAGCTGAAGAACCTCCGAACTGAGCCGAAGCGGTAGAGTGTCCCGAAGAAGTGCTTACAAAGCTGATAGGAAAGCTGACATTCTGGCTATCAGATTAAAAATTAAAGACATTCTTTAGAATTAGCACCGTGGATAGCTAAAGAATAACTTAGCTTACTTGCACCTATGGAAATTCCATCTCTGACTTAACACCAAGAGAAATCCCTTCCTGCTATTCAGGTAATTATTCCCCTTCCCTTTCACTTAACATCCCTTGCCTTTACTTCATAACAAGAACACTATTTGGGTTTCTGCCTGAATCCACGCTTCATGAATAGCTACCGTATTTTGCAGGGATCTCAAACACTATCGCCTCCCAACTTCGGCCTTTTATCTTCAGGTTAGCAACATAAATAAGTGCTAATGATTTTATAGGCATTTAGTATGTGCCTAATCATGTTCTAAGGGTGTTACATATACTAACTTAACCTTCAAACCCTACATAACAGGTTTTATTAATATCCTCACTTTATAAATAAAGAATGGATGCACAAAGAGGCTAGGCAATTTGACCCAAGGCCACACAGTTAGTAAGAAATGGTCCAAGAAATGAACCAAGGCAGTCTGGTTCTCTTATGCTAAACTCCAGCTGACAGTCACCATGGACTACTTTATATACTTTTCTCCTTTATTTTATTTAAAGATTTAATTTACTTATTTTCAGGGAGAGGAGAAAGGAGGGAGAGAAACATCGATGTGTGAGAGAAACTTTGGTTGCCTCTTTCTCACCCCCAGATGGGGACCTGGCCCAAAACCCAGGCATGTGCTCTGACAGGGAATCAAACCCGAGACCTTTTGGTTCACAGGCTGGTGCTCAATCCACTGAGCCACACCAGCCAGGGCTATATACTTATCTCCTTTAAAATGTATTGGTCTCACCTTCCCTAATTCTGTTACATGTTCTTTAAAAGCAGGGATACTATTTCAGGGATATGATTTTCTACACCATTTTTCATTCATTATATTGATGGGGATAAAAGAACTCAGTAAGTACATGATTTTTAAACAATGTGTAAACATATTTATAGTTTCCATGGGACTTATAATAACTTTCTCAAAATAAATTTATACAACTCTGGAATTCTAATAAAAACAGGGAGATGGTGGCCCAGAATAATTAATGCAGTTTCCAAAAACTAACTTCTTTAAAAAAAAAAGGATTTATTTACTTATTTATTTTTAAAGAGGGGAAGGGAGAAAGAGAGGGAGAGGAACATCAATGTGTGGTCGCCTCTCGCACACCCCCTTACTGGGGACCTGGCCTGCAACCCAGGCATGTGCCCTGACTGGGAATCAAACTGGTGACCCTTTGGTTTGAAGGCTGGCACTCAATCCACTGAGCCACACCAGCCAGGGCTAAAAACTAACTTCTTAGAGCCACAAACTCTGGGTCATATGTTATATGAATTAACTCAAAGAAACTATAGTTTATGACTTGAAACACACAACAGAGGCAACTAAGGTGCAGTTATAACTAACGGTGGTATTTTAGGTTAAGCCTTCAATATTTCTGAGTCTGAATTTACTTATCTTTAATACGGGAATGATAAAATTTACCCTCTTTCCTCTCAGGGTCTTCAAGAATCAAGTTAAATTAGGCTGTGAAAGCCCTTCCTAAGCAGGAAAAAAAAAACATGTAAAGTATTTCTAAATATATAACAAGGAACATGCAAGTATAATCATGTAAGGCATTAATAACTGACTGTTAGTAGGATAGTTTGGAAAAACATGAACTTTTAGGTCAGAAAAACCAGAATTCAAGTTCCCATTCCACCAGTTACTAGCTGATGGACCTTGGGCAAGTTTCTCACATGTTTCTGAGCCTCAATCTTTTCAATTATAAAATGGAGAAATAGTACCTACTTAACAGGGTTTAACGTGTAAGAGGCACCTGGTTCAGGTGAACACAACCAATTTTATTTGGTGCCCTTATACTGGACAATATTGATTATTTTACTCAAAACATATCAGAGAACTTACCAGAGTTTACCATAAAGACATCGACATATAAAAAGAATAGTTTCTTTAATGTTTACTAAACCCTATTTAATGCCTGCCACTCTTCTGGGTGATTAGAGGAGGACCTAGAATATTATGTTCCAGGCCCCGTACAGCAGTTAGGGATTCTCAGACCCATGTGACAGTCTGATGAAAGCTATGCCGTCTCTCTCCAGAGAAGGTTACAAAACTTTTAGGAGACCACACAGGAGAAATAGGCAAATATGTTCATGACCCGGGGTAAGGGGACAGTGAGGGGAGGAGGGACACTATAAAGAAAAAGATTCATAAGTATGCCTACATTAAAATGAAGAATTTCCACATCGAAAGAGACCTTAAATAAAATTTCAAAAATAAGCCACAGAGTGGAAGATATTTGCAATATATGCAATCCAAAAAAAGTTGGTTCCTGTGTAAAGAACACCAACAAATCAGTAAAATATGACAGACAAAAAATGTGACAGATGTATTTATACAATGAAAATATTCTACATGTAACAGCTGCATATAACAATATGCATAAATCTTACCAACTTACTATTGAGTGAAAAAAGCATGACATTAAAGAATACATTACAGGATGATTCTACTCATGGACCTGTAAAATAGGTCAAACTAAACAATATTGTATAGGGATGCATATGTTATGCATATGCATACAGGAAAAACTATACAAAAGAACAAGGAGTTAATAATCACAAAAGTAAAAAAAAAGTGGAATTGAGAAGGATCCGAGTCTGCTTCTAGGTTACTGACATTATTCTTCCTGGACTTGGGCACAGGTTACAAGAATTTTACAAGCCCACTGTCTTACTGAGCTTCATCCACTTTATTGTGCTTCACGGAACCTGCGTTAAAGGGACAACCCCCACCAGCGAAAAGATAACAACTCACTTTATTGCGGTGGTCTGAAACCGAACCTGCAGCATCTCTGACGTATGCCTGCATTTTATCATTTATAGGCTTTTGTATGCTGTTCTGAATATACCTTGCAAAAATAAGCAAATACACTTCCACCACCACACCTAAAGTTAGCAGGGAGAGGAGGAGTTCAGATTCCCTCAAGTCCCTACACCCCAAAAGTATGGTGTCAAACTACAGGGAGAGCAAAGAAGAAAATCTTCAGATTGGAAAGTGGCGAGGGAAGGGGGAAGTGCTGAGAACAGGAAAGGGGCAAGACTGGAAAGAAACACAAGCAGAAGAAAGAGGAGGCCTCTGGGTCAGTTCACGCTCTCACTTGGAGAGGGAACAACATGCAGTACAGACAGAAAGAACAAATGCCCAAGCTTGGTAAGGAATGCGACGGTGTCTGAAAACCCCAGTAACTAATGAGGGGACAGAGGAGCAGAGCTTCCAAAGAAACGTAAACTTAAATAATGAATCCCAAGAGAAGACCAGTGATGGAAAGTTTAACCCTCTACCCACTCTTTAATACTCTGCCCCTCGCCTGCCCCTTAATGGAGACAGGGTATGTTAAATGGTTAGAAACTGCAAACATCAATTTCTGAGTGAAATACAGCATGTAGCCCTGGCTGGCGTAGCTCAGTGGATTGAGCGCAGGCTGCGAACCAAAGTATCATAGGTTTGATTCCCAGTTAGGGCACATGCCTGGGTTGCAGGCCATAGCCCCCAGCAACCGCACATTGATGTTTCTCTCTCTCTTTCTCCCTCCCTTCCCTCTCTAAAAAATAAATAAATAAAATCTTTTTTAAAAAAGACTTCATTTAAAGAAAAAGAAAGAATATTTATTCAGTAAAAAAAAAATTTTAAAAAAAATACAGCATGTCCTATCTCAGCAAAACAACTATAAGAAATGAAAAATCCTCTCTGCCAGCCTTGGGAAATTAAGGAAGTAGTAAAAAACACCACTTCCACCAGCCTCAGTATTTGTACTGCTGAAGCGAGCACTCCACTAGTCTTAAAATAAAATCATCAAGAAAGTGAAAAGACAGCCCTCAGATACACGTATTGCAACTAAATGAGAAACATATACCTAGACTGTGTCCAGTCTGACCTCTAGTACAGAGAGCTCTTCACAGTGGGGCCCTCCTTAGAAAGAGTGAAGCTTTTTGCTAAAAGTACTAGGACTCCATGGGAGCCTACACTGTTTAAATCAGTAAGTGAATGAAGATACATCTTTGTAAAGTTTTTTTCATTGTATTCTTGCAAAAAAGTATTTACTCATTTCATATTATACCATGAGGTCTGGATTTATACTGAACAAAACTATCATTTTCAAAACGGATGGTGTCCAATGTGTTGTTCTGGTAAGAAGTCCTAGTGATGGACATACAGAATTATTTTTAAGGTTCCACGATCCTACCAAGGGCATCAAGTTGACCATTCCTTCAAGCTACACTCAAAATCTATCCTTTCATACTATTTTCTTCCTTCCACTTGTTCCTCACAGACCCAGTAACTCCTCTTAATTCTCCAACTTTCTCTTAGGTTGAGGGAGACACATGGAAAAGCCTGTCCATGACTTGATGGAATATTCGCTGTATTTCACTGTCTAAAGAGACTATAACGAACTGTTCTCATCTCTCTCTCTCATTTCTCCACCTCCCTTTTGTAGTCAATTCCTCGGGTTTCTTCTCTCTAATAGATAAAGCTACCCAGTTGGAACCAAAGGCCAAAGAATTCCTATTATGTTTGAAAAGCTGCTGGGAAGAGAGAAAGGGTGTCCATCTATATGTATTCACTGTTATACTTCTGTGCCAAACTATGGACCTGTGCCACCTTAGTGACTCCCAAAACACATAAAAGTGATTTTAGGCCCATAAGTGACTCTCCGTCCACATGAATTGCCTTTGGAATGTTATATTCTGGACGGGGAGGCTGGTGAGCTCCAGCGGTGTTGGGGGCAGGGAGCAAAGTCACGGGTCCAAACTTGGGAGACACCGAAACCAGACTAGACTATTAGCACGTGGTTCTACCTGGCCGCAGCAGCCCAGGCAAACCTTTCCGGAGGGGTGTCGTCCTCCATGGGTCTCTGACTCACCCAGAGATAAGTAATCACCTGGGCCACGAGGTCCGAGGTAGCAGCTCCAGGATTCAGTGAGCACACGGAAAATTTGTACTTTGGTCCCTGGGCCCTAGCAGGTAGACACAAATGTGAATTTCCTCCGGCTCCGCCCAAAAGTGAGGACGAGGATGGATAAACCAGTCTCCGAAAGGTGTGGGTCTCATCCGGGCGGGTGAAGAAGCCGCTGCCTTCCAGGGCAGGACCTGCAGCCCCAGGGCGCCCAGCCCTCGCTCCCGCGTCCCCCCTCACGCTCCCCGCGCCCCTCACCTGCGGCCGAGTGGCCCGAGAGCGCACGGCCCCGGGCGCGGCGCGAGCCCCCGAGCTCCCGCAGCTCTTCCTCCTCTTCGTCCCACCGCCGGCCCTCAGCCATGGGCGAGGCGCGGAGGCGCAGCTGCGGGACCCTGGACCAGCACCGGGTGCCCCCACGCCAGCACCCTCGGGGCCTGGAGGGCGGCCCCGGGGAAGAAGCTGCAGCAGCGGCGCCAGCGGCGGCGGAATCGGCTACCTCTCCGGGCTCCACCTGCAGCTTGTGGGGGAGCGGCCTGGCGCAGGCCGAGCTGGTTTCCCCGCCTCCTCCTCCTCCTCCTGGCGTACCGGCCTCTTTCTCCCCGCTTTCGCTCTTCCACTCTCTTCCCCCTTCCTCCTTCCCTTCCCCGCCCCGCGGACTTGGAGCCCTTGGAGCCGGACCCTGTGGGTTCGGCTGCGCCTCCTTGGGGAGGGGTTACCGGCCACTGAGCACACCCGCCCGCGCCCCCCCCGCCCCCCCCTGCGCGTGTGTGTGTGCACACACACACACAGTCACACGCTGGGACCACAGGCTCGCTCCACCAAAGCCAACGTACACAAAATAAACAAACAGGGATAGGGGGAGGTGGCCTGGCCTCTTCCTGCCCTTTCACAGTATTCCGGTGTCAACAGGAAACCCATTTGCTTGACACTTAAACAAAAGGAGGAGGAAGAGGAGGAACCTGCCCCTAGCGGGACTAGGAGAGATGGGACAGCTGGGAGCCGCTGAACTTGGGAACAAACTCGGCTTGGAGTTTGGTCGAGACACTGCGCAATTTGTTTTTTTATTCCTCTTTTCGCCCTTTAAAATCGGGCGTCGCCAGAGCATGGAGGACTTTTGGGACAGTGAAGCTACGCGTAGAATGCACAAGGTCGGAAGTGAACCCCTCTGTAAACGGGACCTCGGGCGGTCGCGTGTCCTGTAGCTTCTTCAGTTGTAGCGTGGACCACTCTGGGGGGGAGGGGGAGGCTGTGCTTGTGTGGGGCAGTGGTTATAGGGGAAACCTCACTCTTTAGTTCACTTTTGCTGTGAGCCTGAAACTATTCTAAAATATAAAGTCTATATTTTAAATGTTTTAATTTAGAAAATGATTTAAAAACATGACCACCATCCCTACAAGGAAATGTACTTCCTGGGAGCCCCAAACCTGATTCCTAGAGGCGATTTGGTGCCGCGGCAGGAGCACCGGCTGTGGAGTCAGAAACTGCGATTCGAGGCGCTTCGCTTCCCTGTGACAGTTTTTTGATGCTGAAGAAAGTTTCAAGAAAGTTATCGTGTCTGTGTAGCACATCTTTTAGGTTCAGCACTTGCACACAGAGAGGGGGAAGATTCTGGAATCTCAAAAAGAGACACCCAAGCAGCAGACAGGAACACTGTCTGGACTTGAACGGCAGGACACTCCCTGGAGGCGTGAACAAGCCTTGTCTTCGCCCCCCTGCTCCATTTCTGAGAGATTGTGAGAGGTCCTGACGTTCGGCATGTCAGAGAAAAAGCGAGGGAGAAAAGGGGCACTGAAAATAGGATTGCCTGCCATGCCTGAGTACTCTTTCTTTGCTTTTCAATAGTGGTCCTTGCCGCCTAAGAAAATCTTTCTTCTTTAGGCAGAATTGAGGTGAAATCCACAAGTGAAAACTTTATTAACTGCTAAGCAGTTAAATAGGTAGACATCTGGAGATCTTGAAATTAAACTAGAAAAGAAAAGGTTCTAAGCCGTTAGGGTTATTTTCAGGGTTGGGGTTCACTCTGAGTGAAAGCATATTTGTCACTTAACCTTTGAGGATGACTGATCGTTTGGAGGCCCCTGACCTGACAGCAGCGCTACTTAACAAAGCTGTTGGGGTCCTCCCTACAATTTTTCAGATTCTTAGTTTGAAAAGGGCTGAAGTGTTCTGGGTCTCCCGCACAATCAGAGCTTTAGGAATCCACACCCTTATTTTGGGGTGCATGCTCAAGCCCATTTTACATTCAGCAACCATTTCGTGCCAAATACCACACTAAGTGTTATAGGGGAATTCAAAAGAAGAAGCAAAATATTTACTCTGAGGCCTGTGGTAGGTGCTTTTCACATAGGTTTTCTCATTTTAAATGAACAAAATATGTTTCCAGTTATCCATTGACAGGGGAAGATCTATTGCGTTTACCACAAAACAAGGCAAAATTTGGTAAATTCTATAATAAAGATATAACCTTAGATAAGGGTGCCCAGGTAAGCCAGTGAAGAAGGAATTGTTTTCACCAATGGATATTCACAAGCAAAAGAAGGAATTTAAAGCTCTATTTTATACCATATCAGAAATTAATTAAAAATGATTACAGATTTAAACATTAAGGCTAGAACTATAAATAAAGCTCTTAAAAAACACATTAAATCTCTGTAACCTTGGAGTACACAATGGTTTGTTAGGGTGACAGCAAAACATATGTGGCAAAAAATAATAAATTGGTACTAGGCAAAAATGATAAACTTGTGCTTCAAAGAACATCATCAAGAAAGTGAAAAGACAGCCCTCAAAATGTGAAGAAAATACTTATGTATTGATAAGGCAGTTGTGTACAGAATATATAAAGAATCGTATGTGCAACTGAGTAAGTTTTTTTAATTAGGTCAGCCCTAGCTGGTAGCTCAATTGGTTGGAGCATTGTCCCTGTATGCCAGAAGGTTTTGAGTGCAGTTCTCAGTTTGGGCACATACCTAGGTTGCAGGTTCGATCCCCAGTAGGGGTGTGTATTGGAGGTAACCAACTAATGTTTCTCTCTACCCCCCACCACTTTTCTCTCCCTTTCTCTCTCTTTAAAATCAATAAACATATCTTCAGATGAGGATTAAAAAAATATTAGCCCAATTTAAAAATGGACATTCTCAAAAGAAGATTACAAAGGTCAATAAGAACATGAAAAAAATGTTCAATATCATTAGGGAAATGTAAATTAAAACCTCAATGAGATACTGCTTTACACTTACTAGATGGTTAAAATAAAAAAAAAATACAGACAAATAAATCTTGATAAGAATGTGGAGAAATTTCAGTCTTCATGCATGACTGGTGGAAATGTAAAATAGTGCAGTCATTTTGGTTGGCAGTTCTCAAAAAGTTAAACATAAATTCGCCATACATTACAGCAATTCTAGTCATAGGTATATACCCAAGAGAAATCAAAATATGTCCACACAAAAGCTTGTACATGAATGCTTACAGTGTCATTATTCATCATAGCCAAAAAGTGGACACAACCAATCGTTCTGTCGATTGTAGACTGGATAAACAAATAGTGACATATCCATACAGTGGAACATTATTTAGCCATAAAAAGGAACGAAGCACCAACACATGCTGCCATGCTACACATGGATGAACCTTGAAAACATGCTAAGTTAAAGAAGCCAGAGACCAAAGAACTGTGATGGTCTATGATCTGTTTCTATGAAATATCCAGAATAGGTTAATCCAGAAAGTAGATTAGGGTTGCTTGGCACAGAGGATAATGGGGAGTTATAGCTAATAGGTGCAGGATGTCTTTTTGAGGTGATGAAAATATTATAAAATCAGACAGTTGCACAATTCTGTGAATATACAAAGGGTGAATTCTGTGGCATGTAAATTATATCTCAATAAAGCTGTTATTTAGGGGGAAAAAATATAACCTTCTCACTGTGAAAGCAAGAAACCAAAGACCAGGAAGAGGACTGTACTCTAAAGTCACTGTATTCAAGTAGAGAAACCAGATAGGATTTACAAGCAATGACAATTTAATCACATGAAAGAAAATCAAAGGTGTGGCCGACTAGCAACCAAATAAACATGCCAAACATCCTACCCATCCTGGTGACATAACAGGAGCCACACCCACAGAAGGAAAATGGTAAGAAACTTGGAATGCAAATGTACAGATTAAGAGTAGAACAAGATTCGCCTTCAAAGCTTGAAGGCATTAAGAAAAAAATTGTGTAAGAGATATTGAAGAACAGCTGCCATTACAAAGGAACACTTCTCATTCTGGACATATAGCTTGAAACAAAATGGTGTGCAAATAGAACACTATGAAAAATAAGGATATACTATTTAAATTCATATGTACTACAGGGCTTCGCAAACAGAAGGCACAATATATGCTTGTTTAATGACTGAACGAATATAGTTCATTTTTATTCTGCTGAATCACTGCATGAGTCTTAAGTTTGTCTTTTTTTTTTACTTAAATAAAAAGTAACTATCTGGAATTTAAAATTTACAGCTGAAGACATCAAAAAATGAAAAGCCAGGATGGATAGGAGTATGCAGTAGATTTTAAAAGTACAGTGTCTTCAACATTTTGTTTCTTAAAATTAAACTATCTGAACCAAATATGACAGAATTTTAAGATAAGTAGATTATTTCATCCATAGGTGACTTATTATATTTTTCTCTGTATCTCCTGTATGCTTTTAAACTTGTATTATTTTCTTAAAAAAGGAAAAGCAAAAAAATGTTGTAAACTGAGATAGCATTGTTTCTGTCTGTTTCATGCACTTCAGTCTAAGGAGTTCTCCTTATGGTAGATGTCTTGCAAAAATTTCCCCATTGTCTCTTCCCTACCTATACACTTTGTAATGTGACTTCCATTTCCTGCTCTGTGAAGCTGGACTGGCTTTGAGATTTGCTTTGACCAATAAGTGGAGTATGGCAGAACTGACAGTTTGCGAATTCCAAGTCTAGACCTAAAGAGGCCTTGCTTGTTCTCTTGGAAGACTTCTACCTCCATGTGAACAAGCCAGGGTGAGAGAATGAGACAGTATGGGAAGGAAAGACCAGTTGTCCAAGTCGAAGCCACCTAGTCACTCAACCTTCAATCACCTGGAGAGCCCAGTAGAGAACAGCAGAGCTGCTTGTCTGACCAACAGCTGACCACACACACGCAACTAAGAACAAAACTGCTGGCCTGTTAATTCATAAGCAGTAAGAAATGCTTAATGTTTATGTCTTTGAGGTTTTGTGGTTGTTTGCTATGCAGCATGTGCTGGCTTGGGATCCCTGCTTCTGAGTCACTGAAATAGTTAAAGGTACAAAAAAATTATTAGAGAGTTGCAGCTGTGAAAAGAACAGGAGAGAGAAATATTGTTCAAGAGGAATAGTTCATACCACTCTGCAGACCTGTCAAACCCTGTGCTAGCCCAGCAATGTAAGAGCCAGGCTCTGGAATCACCACCTTGCTCAGTCATTGGCTAAGGCTGCTTGAAAGCTACAGCGGACACCTAAGGAGATACTAATTAGAGGCTGTCAGCTTACCATATTCTTTGCACCTGAGCAGCAAGAGCTTTCTTGAAGGGTGGGACACATCTCTGTGTCAGCATAGTCCAGTCTTTGCATTATACACATCTGCTTCTCCATGTATTTCCAGGGATTAGTTCCGGTTAACCTTCCTCACTGTAGTTGGTCTCAGAGCCTCCACTAGTACGCATGGCCTTCCTTCTCCACTCCCCACCCTAAATTTCTCTTGCCCTCAGCTATCACCTCTGCTCGTCTCGGTGGCTTACCTGGTGGTATGGCTCAAACTTTTGAGATTGAAGTGTCTTAACTGCCAGTACTCATCTCCTTCTGAGGGTGGGGTTGCTTCACAAGTCTGTCCACAGTTACGGTTGATCAAAGGAGAACCAAGAACCAAGAAGAACCCAAGCGGGTCATCTGAGTTCCACATAGGCCTCCCCACCCCCACTGTGTAGAATCAGCCTTACTTCCCTCTGTTAAGCAGGTAATTATCCATACCAAGGTGCTCATTCTCCGCACCTGCTGGTCCTCGGCCACAGGGAACTCCAAGTGTGCAGATGGCAGCAATAGTGTGTAATTCAGTGGGGCCCTTGCTGTGTCCTCTAGTGAGGAGAGCCTGCCCCTACTGACGAGCAGAACCTCTGACCCTGTAGAGCCCAGGAAGCCTAACTCAGTAGGGCATTGGGAGTGACGGTAAGTGGGGCCATGTCTGCTTCCACCCCCTCTTTTCCAGATCCATGCATTTTTATGACTGGAGACATAGCACCATAAAAAGAAAGTTCTTTTTATGAGATTGTGTGTGTGTGTGTGTACTGTATTCAGAAGGATAAAGCCTCATCTTCTCAAAGTATTGCCTCCACCTTTACACCTCAGCTATGTCTTCCTTCAGCACAAAAAAATATATATGTGAAACTAGAAGTAAGAAGAGTGGTATATAATAGCTTTTTAAAATAAGCACCATTTCATCCATCAAAAACAAATCCAAGTCTCTCAATGTCACATTCATGGAACAAGTGATTATTATTAGTCCCTCTCTCCAAATAAAAATGAAACCTATATTGCAAAATCAAGACCAGGGCTCTGAGGAGCTGTAGCTTCAGGTTCAAAATATAATAAAATACATGAAAGTGTCAAAAATGAGAGTTTATTTCCTGACAGAAGGACATTTTTATTTTAGCTCTTGACAAATCTGAACAAGAAAAATGTTAGTAGTTTATGTACAGAGACCTGGAACTTCTAATGTTCTTTGGCCAGGTCAAGTTTTAATCCTTTTCTTTTGCCACTTCTTTCTTTCTCTCTTTTCCTGTCCACATCTTAACTTTTCAAAAAATTTCCCCTTCTCCCCTTACCTTCTTTCTTTCAGTTTGTCTATACACTTTCACTTTATTTCTCTCTTAACTGCAGTGCACCTGTTTCCTCATCTGTAAAGTAGGGATAATAACAGTAGGCATCTCATAAGGGAGTTGTGAAGATTAAAATGAATTTATTCAATTTGTCAGAGCTCTCATAACAAAGTACCACAGAGTTGCTTAAACAGCAGCAATTTATTGTTTCATTGTTCTGGAAGCTAGAAGTCCAAGATCGGTGTGTTGGGAGGATTCTGCTCCTTCTGAAGGCCCCAGGGCAGGATCTGTGCCTGGCCTCTCTCCAAACTCCAGGTAGTTCTTTGGCCGATGGCCGCATATAATCTCAGGAATGCTAGGGGTGGTCTTTCATCAGGCCAGGCTTTCCTGCGGACCTGCTTTCCAGCCTTATCTTTCCTGTTCCCTGCGTGGAAGAGTTGCTTTACAGGACCACCAGCTGGTCTCGGAGCTCGGACCCTTGACAGGGGCCCTGAGCTGACCCTCTGAGAAAGCAGTACCAAAGCTTACCCTGGAGCAGCACTGTCCCACACCGCTCCACCAACAGACGCCCTCCACACCTTCCTTCTCCATTACACACCCCGCTTTCCTCAGGAAGCATCTCCTAAATCCCATCCCCTCCCCACCGTGTGCCATTTCTCCTCTATTTAGCTCCCACGACACTTTCTACTCCCCTTGTGACCATTTTGTATTTGTCTTGCATGTTATTATTTTCCGTAGTGTATCTCATTCACCCATTTCGTATTACCACCAAGTACTCTATATCCCAAGAAAAGAAAAAAATTCACTACTACTCTATAGTCTACATCTTAATATTGTATCTTACAGTCTTTCATCCTGACATTCTATGTCCTGGCTAAAAAGTGTGGTCCATGGACGAGCGGCATCCGCGTTACTTGCACTTGATTAAATACAGAACATCAGCTCCATCGGGACCTACTGAGCCAGAATCTGCGTTTGGTTTTTTTTTAAATGTTAAGCAGTATTTTTTAAAAAATTTTATTTATTTATTTTTAGAGAGGGAAGGGAGGGAGAAAGAGAGAGAAAGAAACATCAATGTGCAGTTGCTGCAGGCCGTGGCCTGCAACCCAGGCATGTGCCCTGACTGGGAATGGAACCTGCAATGCTTTTGGTTCGCAGCCCGCGCTCAGTCCACTGAGCTACGCCAGCCAGGGCCAGAATCTGCGTTTTAACAAGATCCACAGGTAACTCGCACGCACAGAGGCTAAAAAGCACTGTTCTAGGTGCTGACAAACCCAATCCTCTTGTAATACAGTCATAAAAATGTCTAGCTTTAACCCTTTGATACAATTTCTTTTAGTTTCTTGGTATTATTTGACTGCAAACTCCATCCGAGCAGGGACTATCTGCCTTGATTGTGCTCCCCCTACCCCCACCAATCTGGGCACACAGTAGATCCTCAATAACAAGTTTAGTTAAATAACTAAATTAAATATTGGCAGAAAACAGGCAGCTTTTTCAAATGAGTTCAAGAAAATATGACATTGAACTGACCTCTGTTGCTTTGCTCTCATTTAAGTTGTACTTTAAAAATATATCAGATTAGCCCTGGCTGGTGTAGCTCAGTGGATTGAGCACAGGCTGCGAACCAGGCATCGCAGGTTCGATTCCCAGTCAGGGCACATGCCTAGGTTGCAGGCCATGTCCCCCAGCAACCACACACTGATGTTTCTTTCTCTCTCTCTCTCTCTCTCTCCCTCCTTTCCCTCTCTAAAAATAAATAAATAAAATCTTTAAAAAATATATATATATATCAGATTAATAGGTACTGGTAATGTTCATGAATTGTTCTTAATTGAAATTCAATGCCAATGCTTTTTCTGTTATATTAAAATCAATGCCAAGTATATTATTAAAAATAATTAGGCATAAATTAATTTTCATTTCCTCCCCCGAAGAGTACAAATAGCATTCAGTTCTTTCAATTTAAAGCATATGATTCTTTTAAGGGTATAATAGAGATCAAGGGTAAATTTTCCACTCATTTCTATTCCTCCGGTTGAGACGCCCCTGGATAATGAAAAGAAATGCCTCCACATGTAAGCACTGCAACCATCTAGGGGGAGAAAGCAGATGGGTTTTCTATAAAGACTGGGGCTTGTTCAATTTCAATTTCATTCCCTGAAGTTTCCCTTCAAATTGGTGTTTATTTGCAAAACTTGTTATGTTTGAAAGCTTGATTTACTGTGCTTCCCTCTAATTTCACTTTTGGAAGACAAACATTTCTGCTTATCTTTGCTTGTGTGGCGTCTCCATAGCAATTGTCAGAACTCTTCCTCAGCAACAAACCCACCACCCTGACCTTAGCCAGACCAAAAATGTCTCACACAGAGCTTATTTTGTGCACTCCAAAGGGAATGTTCAGCTTCAGCAGTTCTTAGGGCTAAATATCATGAGTGAACCAGTGGGACTGACACATTTTGTAAACTCCGGGAGTTAGAGGCCCTGGGAGCCTTACTGGGGCCAGCCTCCTCTGCTCACTGCTCCCTCCCCAGCTGGCCGTGCTCAGGTCCCGCTAAGCTTGTGCCTGTCTCCAGCACACTTGGACACGATGCTGCCTCTTCCAGGATCACTGAGACAGCAGGAATGCAGAGAAAGCATGGGCTTTGGGCACACCCAGGTTCACAACTTCATTCTGTGGTTTTTGTGCAAGTTCATTAACTGCTCTGAACTATTTATTGATCAGAAAAGTCAGAAATAGCAGTATCTAATGGTTAGGGCTGCTTCACTATCTGAATTAATTCTTGTATCCACAGGATACCTACCCTTTTGGTAACCCTTTCCATGTTGGGAAGTGGTAAATGTGGTTTTTCTAAATGTACCTGTCCCATATACTAAATTGTTGGTCTTCAAGGACTAAGAAATTATCTTCTTATTGCTCTTGAAATCAAGAAAGCACCACGCCTGACACAAAGTAGGGACCCAGTGATTGTTTATTTAATGGCTTGGTAGCATGGCCTTGGTGCTATTTCAGCTGTCTTTGCTCTGTGAACTTCCCATTCCTAGTCTCAGGTGTTCACCTACTAAAAATAACACCAAGTACAGTTACTTCGAAGATGGAAAATAACTGGCTGTCACAAAAAGACAGAGGGAAACTTGAATGCGTATTGCTAAGTGAAAGAAGCCAGTCTGAAAAGACTGTATAGTATGTGGTTTATGTGGTTTATCTATGATGTTCTGGAAAAGGCAAAAGTATGGGGAGAGCAGAAGGATTGGTGGTTCCGAGGAGTTCGAAAGAGGGAGAGAGGATGAATAGATGGAATACAGTGGGTTTTTAGGGTGCAGAAATTATTATGTTTGTGATACAGATGACTTATCTGATATAAATGTAACTATTTGTTAAAGCCCATAGAACATACAATTTTATACATTTGTCAAAACCCATAGTCTGTACAACACAAAATGTGAATCCCAATGTAAACTGTGGACTTTAGGTAATGATAATGTATCAATATCGGCTCATTAATTGTGTCAAATGTGTCACATTAATGCAAACTGTTGATTATAAGAGAAACTGGGTGGGGGAGTGAGGGGCTCTGTCAGAACTCTGTACTTTCTGCTCCATTTTTCTGTAAACCTAAAACTGCTCTCGACAAACTAAGCTTATTATTTATTTTTAAAAGAAAAAGTATAACTAGTAATATGAACATAATAATTTTCCAATATACAATATGAATTACATTTACCACTTATTTATTGAATGCTGACTCTGTACAAGGCACCGCACTAGTCACCAGAGGTGCATGGATGGAAGACTTCAGAAGACTCTGAAGTGAAGTAATTTCACTTCAGAATTTTGGAGGCCAACTCTGTTGTCCTCTGAACTCAGGATTTAAGATTGTTGAAAATTCTGATGCCATTCTGATTCTTACTTCTTTGTATAGGTTTTTCTGCTTTAGGAGTTTGGAGAATTTTGTCTTTGTGTTTGGTGTTCTAAAATTTTATGGTGATAGGCTCAGAATGGGTCTGTTTCCATTCACTGACCTGGTTATTTGGTGGGCTCTTTCAATTTGGCAATTTAGGTCCTTCAGTTATATTTCATGTTAGAGGATTTTTTTGTGATGTTTGGTAATCTTATTTGTCTGCTCATACTTAAGGGTGGGGTAGCAAAAAGCTGATTAGAAACTCAGAGCTTTGGGGACAACCTGTTGACCATGAACTTTACTGAAAGGTGATGTAAGTGAGTTCTTTTTGGGAGAATTCCACCCACATCCCGTTTTACTCCATATAACTCTATGGATTTCTTTTTTCATTTAGTCTAGTTATGTTCCTTAGAGATGTCTTCTCAAATCTTGCAGGGGTGTCCAGCCTTTTAGCATCTCTGCGCCACACTGGACGAAGAGGTATCTTGGACCACACATTAAGTACACTGCAAAACATAATCACCAAAAAAAAAAAAAATCTCATAATGTTTTAAGTAAATTTACAGTTTTGTGTTGGGCCACATTCACAGCCATGCTGGGCTGCATGTGGCCCCATTGGATACCCCTGGTAGAGGGTAAAACTTGATTCCCAGAGTATTCAGAATTGGGAGAGCATCTGAGCATTTAGTATGCCTACGTTAATTCCTGTTTTCTCTCTGAGATTTTAGCTCCTTCAAGCTATAGATTAGAAGGGGGTAAGCCTCCACTTCTGTTAGGGGTGGGGGAAAGGCAACCAACCAGTGGAAGAGAGTGGGGGAGATATATAAAAGTAGTTTTGTATCTCAAGTGACTCCAACCTCCAACCAGTTCCCTTAATTCGACCCTCATGCATCTTTACTCCGTATCCAGGGGGGTTTGCAGTGCCACTCCCTCAACCCTTGGTTTTCTCAGCTCTGCCAGGTCTCTCATCACTGCTCTCCAGACTCCAGAATTCTGTTGCCCCATTCCTCATGAGTTTTAGTGGGGTTCTGCAGGGAGTTAGATTAGATGCATGTACTCAATCCTTCATTTCTACCTGGAACCAACTGTCAAACATTGTAAAAACATTGAGATTCATTTGTTTAATAAGTATCGAGTGCTTACAATGTTTCAGGCACTTTGATAAATGCCGAAGATGAACCATGGTTTATTTTCCTATTGTGGTGACTGATGCTCTAAAGTGATAGTTTAAAAAGACAAGGTCCCTTCCTTTGCCCTGTAGTCAGAATTTTATTTTATGGGGATTGCTCTATGCTGGGGTTACTTGGGCAGCTTCATAACTGATCCTGATTTGAAACCACACCTAGAAGGCTTGGATCATCTCCAGTGTCACCTGTTCTCTGGCCCTGGCTGTGTTTCTGAGTGGCTCTAGGTTTAGTGTCCTATTACCTAATCTCAAAACTGTGTGTGGTGTCAGGGCTGATTTGCCTTAAAGACCATTCATTCGCAATAGTGTGTAAGCAAAAATCCGGTGCCTCAGGCACTGACTGGAGGCTGGATGTGCAGTTGTCTTAACAGAACCCTTGCATGTGACTGATTGTGTCTCTGCTCCTGGTGGCAATTTATTAGAGATGTGTGTCTTCAGAGATTGGCAATAAGCTTCGATGACTGTAATCTTAGAAGGAGGCTACAAGGGAGGTGTGACATTTATTGAGTGCCTTGATACTTCACATCTAATGGTAATTCACTTAATCTAATGTTATTCCATAATAAATTCATGAGCATGGCAAAATTCTCCTGGAACAAAGCAAATAATTCAAGCACCTGTCCTTCTCTTTTCAATCATCCTCCTCATCCAGACATCACTGTATTCTGTTACAAAATCTCTCGGAGCCAAACAGACACATTGACAGAAAGAAAACACAGGCATAGGGCGCATTCCCAGGATATGTTGACAATCCTAGGCCACCTTGTTTTTCTCTTTCCAAGAGATGGCCGGCATGCGTGTAGCAGCACGGCGTAGATACTGCAGGGCAGGTTTGGGGGGCCAGTGGAACAGGAAGAGCCCAGGCAGGCTCCCATCAGACTAGCCCCCATGAGCTCTTCAGCTAGCCTCCCAGTCTAGATGAACTGGGAAACAGAGAAAATGACCTCTGCTTGTTGCTGGTACCTGACACTGATGAGGAACTGAAAGGAGTTGGGAGTTCTTGTATGTTGAATCTGGAAAAATCTCACATTCAGCACAGCAATAAGTAATAATGATATTAACAATAACATCTTATTTTTGCAAGTGCTCCAAGGTTACTCGTTGTTACGCACACTACTTCCTCTAAATAGATTTGAACTTGGTTTTCTTTGATTTATTACTGTGTGATTCAAAGATTACTTTCTGACTTTATTAATGACTAACGCAATAAACATGCTTTATCAACTAGCAATTTCCTAACCTCAATTTAAATGTGTGGCTTATATTGAAAATCTTCCCCCGTCTCCTGCAATAAAAGCACTTGAAAAAATTGGGAGAACAAGGAACTGTGGCAAACAAGCAATTTGAACCTTAAAAGCAATACCTTACAACAGAATCATAAAATCTCAGTGAGGGAAGAAAGGCTGAAGGTCAGCTAGTTCTAATGTCTATACAACCCTTTTCTCCGTTCATGCAAATATCCTCCCCAGAGGAAGGCTCTGCACTCTCCAGACAGTGTTTGCATTTCGGAGGTAGTGTGGACTGAGCCTCAGGGCCAGAGGGCAGGTGACTAGGAGAGGTGGGAGAATAGGGACCAGTGGATAAGGAGCTGGAGTAGGAAATGGGACCTGCCTTAGGGAGAGAAGAGAGTTCATTTTTTCAACAGACTCTGGCCCCTAGCCCGGGGCCTACCACAGCTGGTGTTGTGGGGGAAACACAGAGGGAAAAAATAGATCCCTCTTTCAGGAAGTTTACAGCCTAGTGCAGAAGGAAGAGTCTCTCACAGGAAGCAGTTAATGAAGGTGTGCCAGGGGTTCACCCCTTGAACTCTGAGTATTTGACTAATAAAATAAAGGCAAATAAGGTGGCACTGGACAGAGGTACCTTAAAGGGACCAGACAACTTGCAAGCTGTGTGTATGATTTATCTAGAGCAGAATGGAAGATTTGCCTTATATAAATAAAAAAATTATTAACAATTAGAGAGGGTTGCAAATTAGGACAAAAAAAAGTAAGTCTGAGTAGGTCTTGGGTTTATAATCCCATTCTGAGGAGACACCCAAAATCAGCTTGCCAAGGAGCTTCCAGTGGGGAAAGGACCTCACAGGGGCCTGGAAGTGACATTCCCAGGACTGCCCACCACCCTTTGCCGTGAGTCTGCCCTTAACAACCACCTTCTGCTGATTTTGAAGGCTTATCTCTTCCAGGGAGTTTCCGTGAACACAGCCCCCACCTTCCAGGTAAAGGTAGCTACTCCCCACTCGGTCCCCACATTTATTGTGCACATGCCTCTCTTATGCGCTACTGTACAGTATTTGTGATGCTCAAGTTACACACCTGCCCCCCTCCCATACAGACAATAAGGAGCCAGGCCTTGGCATTTCTGTATTCTCATTGCCTCTGCATAGTGGCTGGCACTCAGTGGATGCTCTGTTGATAACTGAGTGACAGGAGGAGGAAGTGAGTGAACGAAAGGATAAATGAATGAAGGAAAGGGTGCACTGGAGAGCTAATCTGAGCAGAGACTTCAAGTCGGCAGTATGTCTAAGGGACAGCGGCAAGAATGGTGTGCATGCAGCACAGGGAGTAGAATCAGTAGCATTGTAGTAACTAGGTGAGCTGCCATGTGGGCATGGAAATATCGGGGGTCACTTTGTAAAGTGTATGATTGTCTAAGCACTACGCTGCACGCCTGAGACTAATGCAAAAATAACGTTGAGTGTAAACTGTAATTGAAAAAAAAAAAGACCTGTATGGAGCATGTTTGGAAAGAGCCAGAAGGAAACAGAGAATAGGTTAGTGGAGTTAGGCCAGATCATGGAGGGCCTTGAGTACCAAGAAACATTCCTTTTTTCATTTTGTTCAACGAAAACTTTGCCGAGTTCTTTCAGGTAGTGCGGATAATATAAAGCTACAGTCTCTGCCCCACAACCAAAGAGCCCTAGGAGTCCAGGTTTCAATCAGCCACTTTGGGCTGTGCTGATGGAAATGCATCTGATTTGGCCTTCCTGTATAAGGGGCCCAGCAGAAGGCCTGACGTCAGCAAGGAAGCAGAGACTGGACTATGCAAAGCATAAAGGGGAGGCTGAGAATGCTTCCTTCAGGCTGAAGCACATCAGGAGACAGAGGGACGAGGTGGAAGATAAAGGCATGAGCAGAGGTTGGGGAGATCAGATCATGTGGGGTGTTTGTCGGCGGAGGCATTACACTCTATTCCGGGGGAGTAGGGGAGCATGTGTGGGGACTTGCTGTATGTTAGGGCAGGGCTAATTGCCGTGAGTGCAGGGAACTGTCATCCCAGCCCTGGATAAAAGGCGAGGTAAATCTTTTTGACAGGCTTACCTGAGGTTTTGAAATTGTTTTTACTATATAATTAAGTGTCAAATGCTGAGATAGTTTCTGAGGTTTTTACATGGTAACTTGCTCTTTGCATGCTGCCCTTTCATTGCACCAAATACCATCATTATCATTGCTTGGTGTTCTAAGGCAGACCTCCGCTGAGACAGATACACAGGGGTGGAAAAAAGCTAGCACCAGCAGAGGATTCTGGGAAGATGGCCGAGTAGGAAGCACCAGGGATCTGTCTTCCCATCAGGACATCAATTGCATGGGTGGAATCTATCTGCTGGAACTATTTTGGAACTCAGGAGTCTGTTGAAGGCCTGCAACTTTCAGGGGAAGGCTTGCTGGGCACACTGTGGTCGAATTCCAGCTCTTAGCAGACTGGCAGCTACCCATTCCCCCAGCTCTAGTCCCATGGCAGGCAGCTGGGCATCTGTTCCTGGAGCCATTCTCACGCAGCCTGTGGGAGCCCGGATGGGCTCTGTGCTCTCATCACTGGTGCTGCTTCTGATCTCGTGGGTGCAGACACACAGGCAGGGGTGGGTGTGAGTCCCTCTCCTTGCAGTTGAACTGACTTCAAGGGGATTTAAGGACTGTTGACCTTTTCTCTTCAACTTTTCTCTTTTTCCCCTTTTAGGAGCCAAACATTCAAGACTGCAGCCCAGGATGGCTGTGCATGTGGCCCAGCACAAAAGTGTAAATTTACTTAAAACATTATGAGTTTTTTTTTGTGATGATGTGTTACAATGTATTTAATGTGTGGTCCAAGACAACTCTCCTTTCAGTGTGGTGCGGAGATGCCAACAGGTTGGCCACCCCAGTAGAACATTCAAAAGCAGCTGTTTATATGAGGGACATTAGAAAGTCACCACACATGCCCAGGGAAAGGCAGAGGTTCAGAAAGTACCTGAAGCTTACACCCCAGGCTGACCCTTGACACAGAAATAGTCTATAATAATAATTTTTTTTTAAAAAACAGGGAAGGAGGAGAATCTGATTTCCAGTTTATACATTATTAGATTCCAGTTTTCAACAAAAATATCACAAGGCATACAAAGAAGTAGAAAACTATTGCTTATTTAAAGGGAAAAAAAAATCAACGGAAACTCTGAAAAAGACCTGCTGATGTATCTATTAGATTCTGGGATTTTAGATCATTTATTTCTCTCTTGGCTTTGGTTCCCTTATGGAATTTTTTTTTTTAATGATTAAGACAGGATTCTAAGAGAGAAAGATCTGGGCAGTTCTGACATGTTCTGGTTGTGTGACCTTTTGGAAGTTTTTTAACTTCTCTGAGCCTCATCTGTAGAACAGAAATAGTAATTTTGTCTCAAAGGGTTGTTATGAGAATGAAATAGAATAGTAATCATTCAACGTTATTGAAAACTAACAATTACGTACTGTAATGTGCGTAATGTGATGCTGCATGAATCACTTCATTTAAAAATGTTTTTAAGCACTTACAACAGGATCTACGTATACAGTACAAACTTCCAATGGGGCAGAATAGGAGAGGTGGGCAGGCTATGGAAATATTTTTCCTCCTTATTCAGAATAAAGTCCTAGTATATCAAATATTCTTGATTAAGAAGGACAAACTGCAGCAAAACTCAAGGGTCCATTTAATTTCTGAATACTGTAATTATGTTGTATTTTATATTTCTTGAAATAGAAGTGACTTATAGTTGGAGATATTTCAGTTCTGATGGGTTTTTACGTGGTTGTGCTTTATAGCAGATTGTCCCCATGTATGTACAGTCCATCAAGACCTTAATTCAGACAATCCATTCAACATCACTCTATGTCAGTGCTTCTCTACCAGGGACAATTTCCTCCACCAGGGAGCATTTGCTGATGTCTGGAGATGCCTTTGGTGGTCGTGACAGTAAAATCCCTCCCAGCAAGGAATTATAGAATCCAAAAAAATGACGTTCAGAGTGCTGAGGTTGAGAAGCCTTCTCTCTCTCTCTCTCTCTCTCTCTCTATATATATATATATATATATATATATAACCTCAAATATATATATAGATCTTTATGTATAATAATATATGACATGCAAGTGTACGCTCATCAAAGAAAGAGAGCAAAAATGAGATACATAGTAAAAAAGAACTTTCCAAGGAAAATGCTGGTGGGAAGAGGAGGTGGTGAGGCTGAGCTGTGTGTGGGAAGAGTCTGTCTGCGGAGGCTGGAGATGACCAGGACGTCAGGTTTCTAAACGAGTCAGCCAACTTTCCAATCCATCTGCCAAGAGCATAGCCCAGTTCTGCCTCGGCCGAGTGACCCATCTGCGAGTCCTGGCTGCTGGAGACAAAAGTGCTGCTATCTCCTCGTAGGACTGGCCACAACTGCAGAGCAACACACACTGGCATTTTTGTTAGGAGTTGGCAAGGTCACAATTAGCGCGATTGTTTCAGCAAGTGTGCGAGTGCACTATTGCTTCATGTCATTAATGTCTGCAGTGTGCTAGGAATAAAAGGATGGCTGGGGGAGGGGGTACATAAGTTTAATTATTCAAATACATGCAGAATTATACAGCCTTAAAGACTCCATTTCTGAGGCTCCTTCCTGCATCGACACAATATATTAGATTCTACCAAGTATTCAAAATGCCTCCCTTGCTTTGAGTTAGGGATTGAAAGGAGCTCCATTAATTCTCTCCGGCTGCCAGGTGATAATTTAGTCATTCCTGTCGTAGGGGAGAAAAAAAGAAAGAAAGAAACCAGAAATGTCAGAAGACGAGACCAGTAAAAGTCCCTTGGTCTGGGCATTACCTCTTTTATTTATTTATTTTTTACACTGAATCAGAAGCAGTCTTTCCTTGTAAGTCCCACAATTTTTACTTTATTTTTTTGTTCAGTCATGTTAGCAATGGCTGTAATCGTTGCTTTCCCTTCTCACTTTTTTAAAACTAAAATAAATATCTGGGGTTTTATCATTTGAGTACCAGAAGATTCACTCTGTGACATGTTAAGTTGTTACATCTCCAGAGAAAGAGTTTAATGTCAGGTCAGCAAGGTGCTGTTTTTTGCTGGGCTTCCAGGCCAAGGAGTGGATCGAAGTCGAACGCTGCCCAGCTCTGTGTGCACTAATCAACAAGGAGCCGCTGGTGCTCAGCAGGGTGCTCGGTGCTATGAGACATGTAAATATATGTTTTGGAGCTATGTGTAAATAAAAGGGAAATATGAATATACAAAGGAAAATATCAGATTTTTTAAAACAGTGGGTTTGAAGGCAGTAGTTGAGGTAAAAGAGTGTTTTGGAAGGGAATGGGTCAAAAGACTGTTTTATAGCAGACAGTTAATAGAATTTCGGGCTTTTAGGATATCATAATCTAGTTAGGGAGACAAAGTATATTGATAGTGGAGAATTAATGATTGCTAAATAGTTTGTCTTAATTATCAGTTCAGTGTAACTTTATAAAAGGGAAAACCAGATTGGCTTGAGTAAAGGTGACATAGTTGGAATTAAGATGACATGAATAATTTATACTGTAAAGAACTAGTCAAGCAAGAAGCGTGAAACTGATATCAGAGAGAGAGTGTAGAGAGAGAGAGAGAAAGAGAGAGAGAGAGAGAGAATCAACTCCCCTGAGCAAGGGAATGACTGTCAATGATCAAGTGCCACACCAAGCCAGGTGCTGGGGGTACCAAAGTGGAGCTCACAAAGGGGCATTTCAGGAAACTGATTTAGCTGCAGTCCACAGGACAGGCAGGACTAGGTGGGATCTACAGCTAAAGAGACCAGCTGTACGAATGAGCAGGCACTGGTGTGGGCAGGACGGTGTGGTGGGCCTGGGAGAGCCAAGGAAAAGTGAGTCTGAAAGGCACGGAGGTACTTGGAGCCAGAAAAAGGCACTGAAAGGGAGGAAAGCAGGAGGGCAGACTTGTGGGAACAATGGCAGTATCAGCAGCTGAACTGGGTCACTTGAAAGGCAGCCAGTTGGAGTAGTGATTACAAAGGTTCTGTAGATATTGAAAGTGAGATAGTAGCAGGGCATACGTGTTGGAGTAGCTAGTGGGAAGGTGGCATTTTGGACTGAGGCGAGATAATGGATAATGGATGAGTTCTTCAGAAACTGAGCGGGGGTGGGGGGGAGAGAGGGAGAGAAAGAGAGGAGAAAGAGAGAGAGTGAGTGAGAAGGATAAAGAAAGAGAGGGAGAGAATGAATGAATGAATGAGAGAGATAGAGTCTTGGGGGCATTCCCAGAGTTAGGAGCTGGAAGGGAAAGAGGGAAGGAATCAAAAGTGGTTGAAAAGGTCAAAAAGAAGTTGAAAAATGAAGTGTCACTAAATCTAAGGGAGGAAAGAATTTGAAGGAGTGGGTTGTCAGGGTGGTTAAATGCCACAGAGGCTAGAGGGAATGAAAACCAAGATAAAGCCATTCATTGTATAAGATTGCATTCTATGAAACAGCCTGTGGGTTTTCTGTTTTAAAATTAAATGAAAAGTATCAGATATTAATAAGCTCCGAAATAAAACATAGATGCAAATGGACAACAAGGAAGATTCAGTGACCTGCAGGGCTGAGATAACAGTGCCTTATAATCAAATAGCACTTTTGTTTTCAAAGCACATTTGAATACATTATTTCAAGTGATTTTTTAACCACATTCCTGGGATGATTATAGCCTAAAAGGAGTCAAATTTCCTGGTTTCATTATTTACTTGTTCAATTACTATTTGCATTTTACAGCTATCAATACTACTAACGATAAATAGCTATCCAGGAACTTTGCTGACAGAAAATGAAAGATGATGAAAATGATGATGATACTCATAGTAAAAATACCCGACATTTATACAGCATAAAATGATTTCACACATGTTATTTCATTTTACCTTCAACGGCTCTGTGAAATAATTATCTTCATTTTACATGTGTGGGCAGCTTTTTAAAACCCATACCCAAAACAAATACATTAAACAGGGCTAAACCAGACTAAATAAATGGGCTTTTAATGTTTAATTTACTTAAACTCTGCTAAGAACAATAAAGTATATCTTATCATAGAATAAGAAAAACATCTCAACATATTAGGCACATCAATTAATGTATTCCCTTTCTATAAGTAGATAAAAGTATAAACGTACTTGTTTGAAAGTCTCATAAGTTTCTGTGTTCGTAAAGTTTTGGTTGCAAATGACAAAACCTACCTCAATCTCATTTCGGGGAAAAAATGTGGCAGGGAATTTATTGATTTAATAATTGAGGTCTGAGTCTAGAAATTCAGTCTAAAGGGTCAAATGTGACTGAATCCACCTGCAATTCAAGTTGGAAAAAAGCAAGTTCAGAGCTTGGATGGGCTATGTGTGCATTACCACCTTTGCATGCATGTACCACTTGCATGTGTATACATGTGTGTGTGTGTGAGAGAGAGAGACAGAGATTGGAGGGAGTAGTGGGGCAGCAAGGATGAAAATCAGCCCTACCTCAAATGCAAGGACTTAGAGTAAGAAAGGGGTGATTCTCCAAAGGAAAATCAAGGTACTCTTAGAAGAAAGAAGAGGGATGGCTGCTGGGCAGGGAAGATCAGCAGACCTCTTACATTACTCCTGTCCTCAAATAGTATTCCATGAACACATCCGAAATTCCCACCATTATTGTTCACTGTTTAAGACTTCAGGACTCAGGAGTTTCCCACAATGATTCAGCTACTTTGGGGGCAAAGATTCTCAGCCTTAGCTATATATTGGAATCATGGGGGTGACTAAACAATGCTTTAAAAAATGCAGGCATGAGCCTACCTTCTCCAGTGAGGTCCAGATATTGGACCTCAATAATCAAGTTTAGTCTGTGCAGGAATTGTGCAAAATTAATCACAGGAGATATATCAGTTCCTTCATCCACAGCTTTTCTCTTCTCCCTTCTGCCCTCCCATGCTATCATCGAGGACTTGGGGACAGAGCAGTCATCCCATAAGTGTTGGCAGAATTGAGTACGGTGGAACTTAATTGAGAGAAGATACTATACAATCCGTGTGTGTGTGCTTTCCTCCTTGAAACATCCCGGATTCCTACATTCTCCTTGAGACTTACTGTCTTCGAGTCAAGAAGAGTGGTGGGCAAAATGAGGAGTCATGTGAGTGTTCAAGGACCCTGGGGTCCAGTAGGGGAAGCAGATGAGTTTACAGGAATGAACTCCTTGGAGCTGGGGGAGCTCCCAGCAGCAATCAACCTCTACTTCCTGCTAGGGAACTAAAAGGAGTCTAAGTCTGAACTGAGATTTAGAAGTCAGAAGGAGAGCCTGGATGTGGGGTTCGCTTAGCACGTGTGCAGTCCAGTAAGCATAAAGAAGCCGGCCTATTTGGGGACTTGCGCATAGTTCATTATGTCCAGAGGGCAGTGCCTAAGGGCAGAGTGACTAGGGTGAAAGTGGAGAGAAAAGAACAGGGGACGTAAGTGGTTTCTTTTTATTCAAGTGTCCAGAGCTCTAAAGAAGTGTTTGTTACAGACAAAAATATCCCACACATTCTATCGCATTGAGCTTGTGCATTTTCTACTTGTGAGCTGAAGAAAAAAAATTAATTTTAAATTGGATTGTAAAAATTTGTCCGGAAATGAATCCAAATGTCTTTCCCCCAAAGCACCACAATCTGGTGTTCCGGTGCTACAGTGCCTCTCTTCGGCCACAGGGGTGCAGTGCAGCTCAGCGGACAGTGGGAGCTGGAGGGGAATGGCCGAGGGCGGGTCCACAGAGAATCCCCCAGAAGGAACAAATTCGGCTGTCCTTGAACTACGTGGAGCACATTGTTTCCACTTGTCCTTCACGCTTACTCCCTCCATCATCCATCGTCCTCCCCACCGCCAAAAAAAAACCCCCAAAACAAAAAAAACCCCAAACAGCATATCATAATAGTGTGTGAAGCACAAAACTGTAAATTGATGGTCCCTGTAGGACTTAGTTACGTGTCCTCATATCTCAGTGAACTGGGTTTGCCTTGAAAAAAATTGGAAATAACTAAAATGTCAAATGATGTGGGGGTTGACCAAATGAGTTGTGGTATGTGCATACAAAGAAATACCAGGAAACCCTCGAAAGGTAGGAGAAATGATCATTAGAAAATGTAAAAACAATCCAAATAATGTATAGTGAGATCCTAGTTTTATTAAGGTGTTTATATATCTTTGCACAGAATAAAACCCTGAAAGTTAGCAGTGATAATCTCTTAATGGTAGAATTCCTGTTGATTTTTTATAATGTCTTATAATTTATAAGATAATGAATATGAATACTTTATATTCAGAAGAAAATTAATGAGGGGAATCCCAAAACAAATAGTAAATATCCATCCCACCATATGCAAAAGGATGAACAATTTTATGATTTGATCACACTTAGGCGAGGTCATGTTGCTTCATGGAGCCGATTCCATGTTTGCAGATGAACTGGACCATCCATTTATATGGACTAGGGGTTGGAAAGCATACTCACAAGTCCTGGCAAGAGCAATGAAACATGAGAACACATCAGCGGTGATAGATATAGATACGTGCTTATTTTTCTAAATACTTTTTCTGTACCTTTCAAATTTTCTGTGGAAAGCATGTGCAGATCTTATTTGAAAATGTAAGAAATGATGGCCGGTACAGACTGACTACAACATTGAAAGACAAACACGGCTGAGTGGACGGGGCAGGAGAGACAAAGCTTCGGAGGTCTGTCTCATGGTCATCTACAGAGAGGACTTTCTTCTTCATTTCTGAAACAGGGTCTTACCCTGTCAGATGTCGTTTGACACAGCCATCATTTTTTTCATACAAAAAATATTTTGCTAAGTATAACTTTCCAATCATAGAACTTCAAAAATGTCAAACCTTTTTAAAATTACAAAAGTGTTATGTGATTTTTGTGAAGAATAACGGGTAATTTATTCACTTAGAACTGTATTTTGTTGTATATTCTTCCTTATATATAAACAGATATTTTTAAATAACATAGGACCTTATTGTTTTGTGACCTGCTAAATTGACATAACTATATATACTGAACTTTTCCCTGTGTCATTAAATACATGATTTTTTTTTAAATACATGATTTTTGATGGGCTGGGCTGTATACTTATTTTAACACAAGTGTGTACTATAATTTTATTTTTTATTCTTTAACCACTAAGAATAGTGATGATTTAATATCTTTGTTTTGGTGTGTATCTATTTTTTTTAGTAGAATTTGCTAGAAATGAACTGCTAGGTCAAAGACTTTTCAGTCATTTCTCAAATGATACATAGAAAGGGTGCTCCAATCTACACTTCCCTTGTAGTATCTATTTTTTTATTTTTAAAAGATTGTATTTATTTATTTTTAGAAAAATGGGAAGGGAGGGAGAAAAAGACAGAGAGAAACATCAGTGTGTGGGAGATACAGACACTGGTTGCCTCTCACATGCCCCCAACCAGGGACCTGGCCCGCAACCCAGACGTGTGCCTTGTCTGGGAATCAAACTGTCAACTCTTTGGTTCCCAGGCTGGTGTTCTATCCACTGAGCCACACCAGCCAGGGCTCTGTTTTGAATATTACAGTGTTATAAGTCTTAAAATCAGGTAGTATTAGTCATCCAACTTTTGCATTTCCGTATGAATTTTAGAATCACTTGTCAGTTTCTGCCTATCATCTGGAATTTTATTGGGATGGTATTAAATCTAGAAATCAGTTTGGGTATAACTGACATAATTTATTTAATTGTATATTTATCTAATTTAGTTTTAAAAATTAATAGACTTTTTTAGAGCAGTGCTAGTTTTAAAGGAAAATTGGAAAGTATAGAGTTTTCCACACTGCACACCCCTGGCTTCCCATCTTATTTATATCATGAATTATTGTGGAACAGTTGTTACAGTTGATGAACCAATATTGATATATTATCATTAACTAAAGCCTATAGTTTATGCTACATAGGACTCACTCTTTGTATTGTACATTCTGTGGGTTTTAACAAATATATAATGACATGTATCCACTACTGTATATAATAGATTAGTTTCATAGTATTGATTTTTGTGTATTGATTGATCTTGTCTCCCTCAACCTTGCTACACTCACTTGTTAGTTCCAGGGGCTATTGTGTGGATTTTATTGGATTTTCTATCCAGATGACCATATTGTCTGAGAACAAGAGCAGTTTTACTTTCTCCTTTCTACAACCTTCAGTACAATGTTGAAAAGAATTCTTGATCCACGCCGGGCTCCTGATCTTAGGATTAATGTTCATTCTGTCACTGTTAAATATCATGTTAGCTGTAGATTTTTCATGGATGCCTTTCATGAGGTTGAGGAAGTTCTCTAGTTTTCTGAGAAAATGGATGTTGGATTTTTTTAAAAAATGCTTTTCTGCATCTATTCGTATTATCATGTAGTTTTTCTTTTTTAGTTTAAAATGGTGAATTACATTGATTAATTTGCTAATGTTAAGATAACTCTTCATTCCTGGGGTAAACCCCACTTGGTCATGATATATTATCCTTTTTATATATTGTTAGATTTTGTTTAGAATTTTGATGTCTATGTTAATGAGTGATAATGATCTATAGTTTTCTTATAATATGTATTTGTCTGGTTTTGGTGTCAGGGTAATGATGGCCTTGCCGAATGAACCAGAAAATATTTCCTCCTTTTATATCTTCTGAAAAGGGCATTTATAATTGATACTGTTTCTTTCTTAAATGTTTGGCAGCATTCACCAATAAAGCTAGCTGGGCCTAGAACTTTCTTTCAGGGAAGGTTCTTAGCTACATATTCAATTTTGTTAATGAATACATGGGGCTACTTAAGTTATGCAGTCCTTCCTGAGTGAGTTTTGGTAGTTTGTGCCTTCAAGTAACATTCCCTTCTGACTCGGGTAGTGTCCTCACGAGCACGCACCGATCAGTCCTCTGCTGAGCACTTAACGGAGCCTCCGTGTATCTTCAGGGTTCTCTCTCTGCGTAGCTCTTCTTCTCTGGTCCTCTGTCTTGTGAACACTAGCCGTCTTGATTTCCTCAGACTGTCGGCCCATCCTAACTCACTGGGAGAGCCCACTGGGCTGTGCCTGGATCCCCTCCCTGCACTACAGCCTGGAACCTCTCCCGAAGCAGCACAGGGTTCCCCTTGCTTCTTTCCCATCTTCCAGGGATCATTCTCCTTCATTGCCGGGAAAACTGTTGTTAAATATTTTTAGTATATTGTGTATGGGAAGAAAAATAAACATAGGAGAGCCTGGAAATAAAGATTAAGTCCACGGGAAGAATTTTCCTCTCCAGAGAAATGCATTTCCTTATCTTGCCACTATAAGGCCACTGGCTGAGTAACAACCAACCAGCCAATCAGATCCTGCCCCCGCCAAAAAAAGCAACAACTAGTAAGACCACCTCATTAGGATTCACAGGTAACCATATCCAAGGCTGTAGAAAGAAATGGCTTAACTGTGAATCCTTACTTGAGAAAAATTCTATTCTCTTAATGATTAAAGGAGAATAAAACTAGCCCTTTAATGGGTGAAAAGTAATGCAATACATATTTTTAAAAGGTAAGATTACAGATTGGCACAAACAAAAACCAACCAAACAGATTCTAAATGTAACTCTCCTCTGTATTTTGAGTCATCCAGTTTTGATTCCTGGAGTTACCATGTCCTATCACACACAGAACCCACTGAGCAGGAAAAATTGGATACCGCACAGCTTTCTGGTTAAGCAGTTTTTTTTTCAGGCTCTTTCATTGAAACTAACAGGAATTTTCTACTTGACTTGAATAGAACTACAAGAGTGAAGTTTCTTCTGAGAAAAATGATTACTTGCTATTGTGTCAATTTGGAGACTCCTGGGTTCAATGAACATAAACCAGATATGTTTCCTCCACTGGAAATGCGTCACATTGGGGAATAGAGTTCTCCCTAATCTGCTTCTCCCAAACCAGGATGTCCTGGCACAAACATAAGGATGCTGCCCAGTGAGAATTATTTTGTTTTTAGGAGGGAAAACTTAATCCTGTCCTTTCAAAACTCACTCATAATAGCCCTGACACATACTACAACATGGATGAACCTTGAAGAAATTATGCTAAGTGAAATAAGCCAGTTACAAAAGGACAAATATTGTAGGATTTCACTTTTATGAGGTTCCAGAGTAGTCAGGTACAGACCAAAAGTGGAATGGAAGTTGCCAGGGGTGGGGGGAAGGGAGGAATGGGGGGTGTTATTTAATTAACAGAGTTCAGTTTTGCAAGATGAAAAGATCTCTGGTGATTGTTCGCACAACAATGTATATGTACTTAACACAGCTGAGTTGTGCACTTAAAAATGGTTAAGATGGCAAATTATATGCTATGTGTATTTTACCACAATTTACAATGAAACAAACTAACAAACCGATCTTCAGTGGTTTCCCATGGCCAACAACAACAATTCCCAGTATGTTTTCATCAAGCACACATATAAAGGATCACCAGCACACCAGGATAAATGGGCGAAGTTGTTCCGGGCCACAGTTGACCAAAAGGCTGATAGGACCAACTTGTCGATGCTTCAGTCTCCTAGTCACAGACCCCTAGTTGAGAATACCTGCTGATGTTCCTCAGCCTGGCCTCTAAGGCTCTTCCTAGTCTGGCCTGACTCTGCCTTTCCAGGGCTCTTTCAGTGCATCTAACTGAAATCCAGCACAAGCATGTTTAAACAAAGAAGCAGGACATTGCTTTATATCTCTAGGTCATTGACTACAGACAAGGATGCTCTGAACGGTGCCAACAAGTTCAGTGGACTTGTGCTCATCGGACATTTGCCTCGGCATCCCACTGAATGCCAGCTCCATTTTTCAGAAATGCTCTAAGTTAACCGATTTTCAATTACAGGTAGAACAGCTTTGTAAAATGTTTAGCATCTTGAGTCTGAACATTTTTGTATGCGCCATCTGATATACATAGGGCAGAGTTTCTCTAGGGATGGTTCTTCACAGATGGTCATGCCCTGCTTCTCAAAATGTAATGTGTTTACAAATCACCTAAGATCTTGTGAAAATGCAGTTTCTGATTCTCTTGGTTAGGGGTGGGCCCTACCTCGTGCATTTCTAACAGTCTCCCAGGTGACAGGGATGTTGCTGGTCCAAGGGCCACATTTTGAGTATCTAGGCATTAGAGGACATTCAGGAATGTGTGGCAGCATTTTTGGTTGTCACATGACTGGTGGCACCCCTGGCAGTTAGAGGTGGGGAGCTGGGATTTTTACTGCAATGTACAGGAGAGTCCTTCCTAATGAAGAACTGGCCCACCCCACATACCGAGAGCTCCCCCTCCATGGCAGTGCTTTCATGGCCAACGTGTTCCACACCTAGTGGCATTGTGAACATTTTAGCATGAAAGTCAGTAAACTTTTCATACCACATCAGAACAGAATGTGACCCTCAAGAAGACTTAACACCACAGTAAATGTTTAAAGGTCACCATTAAGGTGTTTTCTTTTGGGGTTTTAAAAATATACCATTAAGGCCCTGGCTGGTGTAGCTCAGTGGATTGAGCATGGGCCTGTGAACCAAAGTGTCACTGCTTTGATTCCCACTCAGAGTACATGCCTGGGTTCCAGACCAGGTCCCCTTTGGGGGGCATGTGAGAGGCAACCACACATTGATGTTTCTCTCCCTTTCTTTCTCTCTCCCTTACCTGCTCTCTAAAAATTAATTAATTAATTAATTAATTAAAATACCATTAAGGTTGTAACATCTATTTTTTTATGTGCTTAGACCAGAACTCAACATAATTCCAAATCTTTTTTTTAATCTTAAGAAAAAGGTGTGGAGAAGCCAGATTCTTCCTCCAAACTTCATATTGAGGCTCACGCTTTAGTGACACAAATAAATATAAATGCCTATATTATGGCTGGAGCAGGTGCTTTGGAGGTATCTTAGACAAAGTGTGGATTCTGGGCTTGGTGGAAGCATGCCACATGCAGATTACACTCCATCTTCATGGAAACCTTTTTTCTGATTGTCACATCTTTTTTTGTTAGATGTCTGGATGCACTAAGTTCTGAACGTTAAGCCATAATGCCATGGTCTGTTTTTCTGGGAATTTGTATTGTGTTAAGGAAACCGTCTCTACTCCCAGACAGCCTGGGTTCAATGCTGGCTCAGCCAGACACTTAGTTGTGTGACATTGAGTGAATTACTTAACCACTTGGATTCTCAACTGTGAAAGTAGGTAACACTGGCACCTACTTCCTGGGGTTGTTATAAAGTAATTAATAGATGAAAAATGTTTAGAACAATGCTAAGCACATGGTAAGCATTAGGCAGATGTTTATCATTACAAAAATAATCCATTTGAGTTTATTACAGAGTATGTTTTATGGGAAGACAAAGGAGCATCATATACAGAGAGCATTGTTTTTGTACTGATTGTGAAGTGGTTCCCAGGATAAATAAATTGGGGTGTTTCCATACAACTGAATACTAGTCAACAGTTTATGGATCAGTGGTTCTCACTTTAGTGAGCATCAGAAATAACTGGAGGGTTTTGTAGACCCCAGATTGCTCGGCTCCACACCCCAAGTGTCTCACTCATTGGGTGAGAGGCACACTCTAGAATTTGCATTCTAACTAGTTCTCAGGTGATGCTGAACCTGCTGGTCAGGGACCACACTCTGAGAGTCACTGGCTTAACTCAGGGTTTTCCAGCCGTGGCATGAGCATTTTAGACAGGACAGCTCTTTGTTGTGGGGGTCTGTCCCTTGCAGATATTCAGCAGCATCCCTGGCCTCTAGCCACTCGATGCCAGTAGTACCTGTGCTTCCCCTCCCATTATGATGACCAAAAATATCTCCAGATATTACCAAATGGCCCCTCCCGTTGAGAATCACTGGTTTAGAAGAATGTGCTAGAAACATGAATCAATCTTAAAAGTATCACTTATAGTTAAAAAAGCAGGCTGCAAAAAAAAAAAAGACATACAAACAGTATGCATCCATTAATGCAATTTAGAAACACACAAAAACAATATGTTTTTATGGCTATAGATGTATTTGTTAAAATTATAAGAAACACAGACTGGAAAGACACAGCAAAAGCATGAAAATGGTTGTCTGTGAGGAGAGAGGAAGGCAGTGGGCCTGAGCTGGGTATTCTGTCTATAGTGTTTGAGTGTAGTGTTGTATTATATATTTTTTAAAAATCAGGAGCTCATTTGAAAACATGATCATTCTTTTAATTGTTATTTGGTATGTGGATATTTATTATACTATTGTCTGTATTTTCTCATATTTAGAACATTTTTTTCCTAAATAAAAACCCCATAAATATTTAGCAAGGAACCATCCACATTATAATTGGTGCTACTCATGTACTGATTAAAAGTGTTGGTTTTGGGATCAGAAACACTAGAGTTTGAAATCCTAATTCTACCACTGATGACTTTACGAGCTCTGTAAACCTCAGTTTTCCAAATTATAAAGTGGAAAGGATCACAGAACAATTGTTACAAGCATTGACTGAAATAATAGGTTTACTGTGTTAGGCCAGGTCGTGTGAGAGACAGGATTAAAGATGCAGAATTATTTTTAGATTTCCTCCCTGAGAGAAGATAGAAGGGTGGGCAGAGCCTTCTGACTGTGTGCCAGTCAGCCCATGGCTGGGGCAGAGAAGGGACGCAGCTTGGATGGGAGCATCCTAGACTCTGTGCAGGCTGTGTCAAGGCCTGGCAAGGCTGCTGGGGAGGCCTCCCACCTGTTAGTTGCTTGTCAGAGGAGTCTGGTGTCTCCAGGACTGGACATGCTTTTCTACCCCTACCACGCTCAGGCATTGGCTCAGAGCAGCCCATGGGAAGCTTGGTCCAAACAGGACATAGTTTCAGAGCCCAGTATCCGAGACCCAGGCTGATGTGGTTGGAGATTTGAGAGGAGCTTCTGGGCTGTCGCAAGTGCATAGAATCGTCTGAGCATGTGGTGATTACTCACTAAGTATCAGGTGCTATTAACAACACTACAAATAGACTTAGAACAATAATACCCTTTTGAGTTTGCCATGTACGCAGAACACAAATGAATACTTTTTCCACAGGTGGTTTGTCTGTTCATCAGTTAATGGACATTTGGGTTGCTTCTACCTCTTGGCTGTTGTGAATAATGCTGTTATGACCCCGGGCATTCAAATAATCTTTTGAGATACTGCTTTCAGTTCTTTTGGGTACGATATCTACTCAGAAGTGGAATTGCTGGTTCATATGGTAATTCTATTTTTAGTTGTTTGAGGAACCACCATAATGTTTTCCATAGCAGCTGCACCATTTTTTCGTTCCTATGGACAGTGCACAGGGGTTCCAATTTGTCCCCGTCCTTGCCAATGCAGGCGTATCTGGGAGATGCTGCAGGTTTGGCTCCAGACCGCCACAATAAAGTAAGTATTGGTATAAACCCAGCCATGCCCTCTCTCCTGGTGGAGAGTCTTGCCTTCAATTAGTAAAATATGCAGCACCTGTGAAGTGCAATAAAGCAAAGTGTAATAAAACAAGGTGTGCCTGTCCTTGTTATTCCATTTTTTTTATAACAGCTATCCTAATGAGCTTAAGGTGGTACCTCATTGTGGTTTTGATTTGCATTTTCCTAATGATTGATGATGTTGAGCATCTTTTTCATGTGCTAGTTCCCACTTGTATATCTTCTGTGTAGAAATGTTTCATCAAGTCCTTTGCCCATTTTTAGATTGGGTTGTTTGTTTTTTGTGGTTGAGTTGTAGTTCTTTTTATATTCCGGATGTTCAGCCCTTATCGGATATGTGATTTCCACTATTTTCTCCCATTCCATAGGCTGCTCTTCGCTCTCTTGATAGTGTCCCTGGATGCACAGAGTCTTTAATTTTGATGTCATCCAATTCATTTGCACCTTTCTTGCCTGTGCTTTTGATGCCATGTCCAAGCTGTCATTACCAAATCCAATGTCATGAAACATTTTCCCTATATTTTCTTTTCAGAGTTTTATACTTAGCTCTTATGTTTAGCTTTTGGATCCATTTTGAGTTAGTTTTTGTATAACAACTAAAGACTTTTGAATAAATGGAGTAACATGAAATGGTTTAGAGCTAAGGTTTTAGTAACCGATAATAATTATTAATAATGCCTCATTCATGTCCTCAGATTCTATGTCTAAACAGAATCCTTTCTGTAAAAGGACCTTGATTACCTTGAACAGTGGTTCCCGACCTTGATTGCCCTGGAAGTACCCAGAGAAGCTTCACAAAACCACTAATATTCCACCCCCAGAGATTTTTATGTAATTGCTCTGGGAGATAGCCTGGGCATTCACTGGTCCTTTTAAAAGCTCCCTGGGCGATTTTAATAGGCAACCAAGGATGAGATCACTGTGCTAGAAAGATTTTCACCATCATAAAATTGAGCAACAGTTCACAGTGTGATGATCACTGTTTATTTGCTTTACTTCTTGTAGTAAAAGACAGCTTGTAGGTTTAGGAAAAGGGGGGAAATGCACGCATCCCAATATGTTTCTAATTCAGTATATTGCCTTCCCCAATACTCAGTCCCTGAGTTAGGATAGTTCCACTTAGGATTTTTTGACTTCACGATGATGCAAAGGCATTATGCGACCAGTAGAAACCTCGCTTAGAATTTTGAACTTTGATCTTTTACCCAGGCTATGGTACTTTCTTATGGTGCGGAACAGTGGCAGCGAGATGATTTGGCCTCACTGAAGGCTAATGTAAGTGTTCTGAGCGTGATTAAGGTAGGCTAGGCTAAGCTATGACATTCAGTAGGTTAGTGTAGTAAATGCATTTTCAACTTAAGATATTTTAAACTTACAGTGGGTTTATTGGGACATAAATCTATTGCAAGTTAAGGAGTATCTGTATTTACTGACAGATAACAACTGCCAGGCCAAACTATTTAGTGATATTAGAGAGAATCCAACTTCAATAATTTATACATTCAGAAAGAGTTGTTAAATGATAAACTGCCTATGCTATTATTTTTATAACTGCATCCCGTGCCTCTTTGATAAATAATGGCAATTATTTTATCTTAATGGCATCATACTCTGACTCCATGAAACACACTCAAATGGAAAAATGCCTGCAAATGAAATATGCCTGCAAATGAAATATGCTAAAGAACTGTAAGCAAGCATAGAATAAAAAAAAGATATAGCTTTTTATACTGCGGAACTGAAAACCCAGGCTACAGGTAAAGCCCTTGATTTTTTTCTAAATTTACATACTTTGGAAATGTCACTGTTCATCAGTTATATTTTCACAAATCCTGGGAAACAACTAGAAAATGAAATTCACTGTGAAAGATTGTGGATACAGAGAAGCCGGGAAGGGGGTCAGAAGAAGTGGAGTATAAAGGGAGGAACCAGAGGGCTGAGTGTTTCATGTCACCGAGTTAAGCCCTGAGGACTGAGACGGAGAGCAGCAAACCCTCACGGGCTCAGATCAGGAACTAGTTTGATCGTGAGACATCATACATGCCGTTTTAAATGCTAGAGCTTATAGTTTTCATTTGGCAAAATCATAGGTAAGGTGCAGGTGGCCGAATCCTGGGGCTCTTTAGAAGCAGAGGAATGTAAATGAGTTGGCCTTTAAATATTTTCCCTGTGTTTCACACCAGCAATACTCAAACTTGACAGTTCATCAGAATCACCTGGCAGGCTTGCTAAAACATTTTGCTGGGCCCCAAACCCAGTATTTTCATTTCTAACAAGTTCACTATGATGCTGATGCTGTCATGAGTGGGGAGGATGCACACTTTGTGAACCCCTGTTTTATGCTGTCTTCTTTAAATGCTGAGCCTCACTGGGCACAGGTGTCTCCTATTGGTCCTTATTCTCGAATTTTCAGTACATCTTTTGAATAGATTTTTGTACTGGTTGGAAGGACTGCTATGTTTTTAATACTTTCATTTGAACACTGTTTCAATCTGATATCTGTTTTGCTTTTTTAACGGAATAAAAAGCCCTATTGAGCCTTGGCTGGTGTAGCTCAGTGGATTGAGCTGGGGCTGTGAACCAGGCATCGCAGGTTCGATTCCCAGTCAGGGCACATGCCTGGGTTGCAGGCCATGTCCCCCAGCAACCACACATTGATGTTTCTCTCTCTCTCTCTCTCTCTTTCTCCCTCCCTTTCCTCTCTAAAAAAATAAATAAATAAAATCTTTTAAAAAAAGCCCTATTGAATAATGTCCAGGACTCACACATTTGGATTATGTGGCTGTGGTATTTTTTTAAATATATTTTTTAAGGATTGTATTTATTTATTTTTAGACAGAGGTGAAGGGAGGGAGAAAGAGAGGGAGAGAATCATCAATGTGTGGTTGCCTCTTATGCACCCGAGCTAGGACTTGGCCCACAACCCAGGTATGTGCCCTGACCGGGACTCGAACCAGCAACCCTTTGGTTCGCAGGCCTGCACTCAATCCATTGAGCCACACCAGCCAGGATGTGACTGTGTTCTAATGTGAGTTCCCATAATTTTTCATTTGCATACATTTCATTTATAACAATAATCCCTTTGCTAACTATAACAATGAATTTTATAGTCCTATCACTTTCCAAATTTTGGATGATTCGAGTTTTGAATTAAATGGAAATTAAGATAGGAAATAAGGGCTAATGACATAGAGGGTGCTATAGTCTGAATATGTCCCTCAAAAATACCTATGTTGAAATTTACCCCCCAAGGTGGTCTTAGGAGGTGGGGCCTCCAAGGGGTGACAAGGTCATGCGGTGGAGCCCTTGTGAATGGCATAGTGCCTTTATAAAAAAGGCCTGTGAAGCCCTGGCTGGTGTAGCTCAGTGGATTGAGTGTGGGCTGCGAACCGAAGGGTCACAGGTTCAGTTCCCAGTCAGGGCACATGCCTAGGTTGCAGACCAGGTCCCCAGTAGGAGGCATGTGAGAGACAACCACACATTGATGTTTCTCTCCCTCTCTTTCTCTCACTTCCTTCCCCTCTCTAAAAATAAATAAATAAAATCTTTAAGAAAGCCCGTGAGCACTCCCTTGCTCTTTTTACCATGTGAAGGTTCCATGAGAAGGTCGTGACCGAGAAGGAGGCCCTCACCGGATCATGCTGGCACCCTGATCTTGGACTTCCAACCTCCAGAACTGTGAGAAATAGATTTCTGTTGCTTATAAGCTGCCTAGTCTGTGGTGTTTTGTTGTAGCAGCCTGAATGGACTAAGATAGAGGGAAGCAGATTTTATTAGGCTGACCTGTGGATTTCAATTATTCATGAAGTTTTATCCTATTAATAATCAAGAGTTCACTGTGGCTATAATTTTCTGTTGAATTTTTCCTTTTTAAAATTCCACATAGCAACTTAATTATAATCTCTCTCTGCCTACTCAGAGAAAGCTCTTGAAACTGGCTGTAGGTTTCCTAAATATCTAAGAGTTTAATGTGTCATTTTGTAGCCTGGGACTGAGGCTAAAGCATCTAGTATTAAATATATGTAGTAGGACATAAAGAGAATTTAATTTGTGAGAAACCTAAAAGATAAAAGGCAAGCATTCTTAAGACTATAACAGTAGACAAAAGAGTAAAGAACAAAAGGAATAGATGCCTTGGAAAATGCTAGAGTTCTTACCTTTGTTTTTAAGAAGCAAACTGATCACTGACCAGTTAGAGTGGGCGACTCCTGTGAAGAGAGGAGGAAGAACACCCACGACACCCTCAGATGTCACGAATGCCAGATGACTATGTTAACACAAAACTGGACCAAATCATATCAAGAGGGGCTAAGAGCAGGGAACCTTAAAAAAATTTATGGACCCAAGAATCCCTTCAGTGAGATACTCCACAAACCCCCTGTAAAAAACCAATCTTATCAGTGAAGCGATTTACGTATATCTAACCTAAAACACAGAGATAATGCCACGTATGTAGCTGGGTCCTCCTAACTTACATGAGCTTTTACTAAGCTGTTTATTTGGTTTTTACTCATTTTTGGCTGAGCTGGACTATTTTTCATTCCTTGAAAATAGCTTCCTATCTCCATGTCATTGTGTCAGCATTGGTATTCTTTTTTCATAGGAAATATTTTCTTCATCCAATCCTGACCCATAGAAAATGTACAAACTCCAGCAAGGTTTTGGTCAAATACTATTAAAATTTTTTAAATTAAAGTATAATCGATATTTAATGTATTAGTTTTGAGTGTGTAGCATAATGATTTGATATTTGTATTGGGTTGGTCTAAAAGTTCATTTAGTGTTGTCCATAAAATGAAAGACCTTTTTCATTTTCACCAATAACGTTATTGATTTGGGTATTTTAAGTATGTCAGCTATGTCCTGTGCAGTATAACATTGATTGTTCTCAATTAATGTCTTGATTTGATCACTATCAACTTCAACTGGTCTACCCGACCATGGAGCATCATCCAGCAAGAAATCTCCACATGAAACTTCTCAAACCACTTTTGACACATTCGATCAGTCACAGCACCTTCGCCACACACTGCACAGATCATTTTTTTTGCATTTCAGTTGCAATTTTACCATTCTTGAAATAATAAAGCTTAATATGCTGTGTATTTTCTTCTGTCTTCAGTGTTAAAATGGCTACACAAAAATTCACCAATTTTGATAAGTTTTTTTTAAAACACACACTGATGTGTCACCTGTCACAATACAATCTGACAAAATTGTTTCAAATGAAGTTAAAGTCTACTAAGAGCAACTAGAGCCATCTTGTAGAAAAAACCCCAATGGACTTTTTAAGATATTATTTACTTACTTACTTATTTATGGGAAGGGAAAGAAAAGGAGAGAAACATCAATGTGTGGTTGCTTCTTGAGCACCCTTCCCACTGCAACTGGGGACCTGGCCCACAACCCAGGCCTGTGCCCTGGCTGGGAATCGAATTGGTGACCCTTTGGTTCTCAGGCCGGCACTCAATCCACTGAGCCACAGCAGCCAGGGCCCAGTGGACTTTTTGGCCAACCCAATATATGTTGTGAAATGATTCCACAGTAAATCTAGTTAACATCCATCATCATACATAATTAACAATTTTTTCTTGTGATGAGAACTTTTGATATCTACCCTTAGCAGCTTCAAATGTGCAATACAATATTATTTTTTAATATTTTATTTATCTTTTTTTAAATAAATTTGTATTCCTTTCCACATTTTTTATTTTTTAAAATATTTTATTTATTTATTTTTAGAGAGGGAAGGGAGGGAGAGAGAGAGAGAAACATCAATGTGCAGTTGCTGGGGGACATGGCCTGCAACCTAGGCATGTGCCCTGACTAGGAATCGAACCTGTGATGCCTGGTTCGCAGCCCGCGCTCAATCCACTGAGCTACGCCAGCCAGGGCTATTTATTTATCTTTTAGAGAGGGAAGGGAGGGAGAAATCGAGAGAGAGAGAAACATCAGTGTGTGGTTGCTGGGGGCCATGGCCTGCAACCCAGGCATGTGCCCTGACTGGGAATCAAACGCAATACAGTATTATTAACAATAGTCACCATGCTGTGCACTGCATCCCTGTGACTTACTTATTTTAAAACCAGAAGTTTGTACCTTTTGATCTCTTTTACCCATTTTGCCCACTCTGACTCCTGCCTCTGGCAACCACCATCTTCTCTGTATCTATAAGCTTGAGGGTTTGTTCCTTAGGTTAGATTCCACGCAAAGTGAGACCATGCAGTATTTGTCTTTCTCTGACTTACTGTACTTAGTATAATGGCCTCAAGGTCCATCCATATTGTCCCAATTGGCAGATTTCCTTTTTTTATGACTCAATAATATTTTATTGTGTATTTAAATCATATTTTATTTATCCGTTCATCCATTGATGGATAACTAGGTTGTTTCTGTATCTTGGCTACTGTAAATAATGCTGCAATGAACACAGGTATGCACATATCTTTTTGAATCAGTGGTGTTTTTTTTTTCAGAAAGGTACCCAGAAGTGTAATTGCTGGGTCATATGGTAATTCAATTTTTAGTTTTTTAAGGAGCCCTCATACTGTTTTCCGTAGTGGCTACACCAATCTGCATTCCTACCAACACCGCACAAGGGTTTTCTTTTCTTCATATCCTTGCCAACATTTGTTGTCTGTGGTCGCTTTGATAATAGCCAATCTGATGGGTATGAGGTGACACCTCATTACGGTTTTGACTTGCATTTTCCTGTTGAGCATCTTTTCTTGTGTCTGTTGTGCCATCTATTGTTTCTTGTGTCATCTGTATGTCTTCTCTGGAAAAATGTCTAGTCCTCTGCCCATTTTAAAATCTAACTTCCACTATGTCTGTATGACACTGTAGTGGACATTCTTATATAGAATTTTTTAAGAAAATACTTGAATATTAGAACAAATTCCAAAAAGTAAAATTTCTGGTGTCAAAAGTATATACCTTTTAAAGGCTTAGATATAAATTGCTAAAAGTTATTGTAATTTATGCTTCCTTCAGCATGGTTTAATATTGTCCAGCATTCAATAATTGGCATAATTATTTTTTCTGATCTTTGCAAAATTTCTAACTAAAAATAATTGCCTCTCATTGTAGGTTTAATTAGTAGGGTTGGACCTTTTAAAAAAGATTTTATTATTTTATTTTTAGAGAGAGGGGAAGGGAGAGAGGAAGAGAAACATCGAAGTGAGAGAGAAGCAATGATCGGTTGCCTCCTGTATCCGCCCCAACCAGGAACTAACCCTGCAACCCAGGCCTGTGCCCCAGCTGGGGACCGAACTGGTGATGTTTCACTGTGCGGGGGCCATGCTCAAACCCCGTGAGCCATGCTGGTCAGGACCAGTATGGTTGGACTTTCAAAATAAATATACTATCTGTTTTTTTCCCCAGAATTCTCTGTTCACATTCTTTGACTATATTTCTATGGTGTTCTTTATTTGAAAGAATTCTCTGCAAGAAGTAGCAACCAAAATTCTTTGCTTATTACATATGCCCTGAATTTTTGTGCTTTATTTCAGATTTCATATTTCAAACTCCTTTTCCAACCTAGCAAGCTTTGGTGCTTTATTTGTCCCCTCGAGGAAGCAGAACTTAGGAGAAGCCACTATCACAGACAGAGTTCATTAGGCACCTTTGTTGGATTTAATTTATTATTTTCATTTCATGTGCATTCTTTTCTGTTTTCTTTTCACTCTCCTTTACTTTTAGTAAGACTTATTTCCTCTGAGACAATGGCTCTGTTTCGCTCCTGCCACGGAGGGCATGATGGATACGTATGAAATGGATATTGGTAGAGAGGAAACTAACATTCTCTGGTGCCTGCCGAACACCAGGGCCTGTGCTAGACACCTGACTATATTAATTCGTGTTGTCCTTAAAAGAACCTTAATGAAGTATGTAGTGTTTCTTCATGTTGTAAGCTGAAGATCATTCAAATTATGTGTCCTTGCTTTCCTGTCTTCCTTTTGGCTTTCTTGATTTTACCCCGATCCTGCTCCTTTTACAGTCTTTTCCATGTTTGTTATGGTGACTCCATCTTTCCAGCTGCTCAGGTCTTCAAAACGTCAGAGTCATCCTTGTTTTCTTTCTTTTGTCCTCCACATCCCCTCTGTTCAGATTCCCTGCCAGCTCATCGCCTCCACTCCACCTCCTTGCTCCAAGTCACCATCCTCTTGCTCCTGAATTATTTCAATAGCTTTCTAATTCGTCTCTTCCAGCCCTTACCTCCTAGTTGGCTATTCTCAACCCAGCAGTCAAAGTGATGATGTTACGATGCATCAGAAGATGTCACTTTTTTGCCCCAAATCTTCCAGTGACTCTCAACTTGGAGTAAAATCCTCACCAGATGAGTCGCCCATATCTTACTTCTCCGACTTCATCCTCTCCACTCTCACAGCCTGGCCTCAGAGTGTGTACCCGCTTTCTGCCTCACAAGCTGTCTGCGCAGGTATCTTACTGCTTAATCTCCTTCAGCCTTTGCTCAAATGTCACGTCCTTCCGAGGCTTTCCTTGATCACCTTATTCGGAAGAGATCCCTGTCATATTCCTCATGTTCCTCCCCCACCCATTTAATTTTTCTCTATAGCGTTTTTAAGCATATAGCTGCCCACATGTTCTGTTATTTATCATCTGTTTCTCCCACCTGGAAGGTGAGCTCTAGGAAGGCTAAGATTTTTGGTTTTGTTTTCTGTTGTGTCCCCAACCGCTAGAAGAATGCCTGGCATGCATAAAGCACTCAAATAAATAAATATTGGTTGAATAAATGAATGATTCTAACACATTCCAATGATCAGGGCAGGCCAAGGTGACCTGCTGTGCACAACTTCCTGGCTTCTACTTTCATTTCCACCTCCCTCGTCTTCCCCAGCTTTTCCCTATGAGCCGCTTGTCTGCACTCATTATAGGTGAAAGGCTGATGAGTCCTGAGAGGTATGGGCAGTCAGCGCACTCTGTGTCTCTGCTGCCAGGCGCAAGCACACCAGGGTGGTAGCCTCAGAAGGGAGCGTGAAGTTTGCATCATTGCATTGCCATGGTTGCAAGAGAGAATTTGAAACTATTTACTCCTAATTTTGGTTATCCCTGGATGCCATTCATGGAGAATGAAGGGAGGAAGATGCTTCTTTCCAAAGAAGAGTTTGGCGGACCGCCAGCAGGACGCTGCTGCGGTGGAAAAAGCTCCACATCCGCCTTGGTGTGACCCAACCTGCCCAGATTGTGGCTCACCTCAAGTTTCAGCCACACCAACCGCAGGGCTCTGAAAATGCCAGCGCGGCCTCTAACCAAGAATTTGATTCCTCCTCCTGGATTTAATGTCCAGGAAGCAGAGCGCTGACTTCGCCGCCCCAGCACGCTGGGGGAATGGGAGTCAGAGGAAAGGGGAGTGGAGGGGCGCTGCCAGGGCGGCAGTGGGCACCGCTCCGCGTCTGATGCCGGGCGGCCGGCTGGCCAACTCGGGGCCAGGCCGTCCGGGTCTGGGCTCTAGGAAGGATATTGAGACAAAGGAGCAGTGCCAAAGGCCACCGCCACCAACCAGAGCGGCAAGGAAACGATTTCCTAACCTGTTCATCTGCTGGGGAGTCCTGAGTCGGGAAAGTTTCCTTTTAGTTGCAGAACAGTCCAAATTAAAGAGCACTCACTTTGGGGCTGCTCGTGAACCGTGTGACAGGCACACACATCTACTCACAAACAGCTCTGATAACACCGATGCCCCTTAAAAAAAGAACCGTAACACCCGGCCCCCTCTCCTCCCGGCAGGAACGTCAGGAGACCCAGGCTCGCCATGCCCACTTACAGGGAATTTGCCAGTGGGATAACAGGGGAACATTTCCATCACTTGACTCAGCTCTCTTGGGACTTTATTAACATTTTAAGATTCAAACCACGGGGGGGGGGGGCGGGGAATATGGGGAAGAAATTAGAGTGTGTGGGAGGAGGGTAAGGGGGAGGGAGCCAGTAGCTGCGGTCAAACCTCTGGGAAGTGAGAAACTGAAAGCGTCCGTGGTGTGCGGAGTTGTCTGACTTCCTCCACTTCGCAGGTTTATTTTCCTGTGGGCGACGTGTGTGTGTGGAGTGTGGACCCCACGAGGGACAAGCCCCCAAGGGCGAGTTGCCCTCCATTCGGCAGAGGTATAGGTTTCAGTGGAAACTTTCTGCTAGAGGCCCCTCCCCCTTCACCTTGGAAACTGGCACCTGGCGCAGCGCGTCCTGGGCGCAGGGGCGGGGCCAGGGCGGCCGCCGGGCTCCCAGTCCGGAGCCGCAGGTTGGTCCCCGCCCTGGTCCGGTCCCGCCCTCCCCAAGTGTGTGCAGGGGAGGGAAGGGGAGGGGACGGGAGCGAATCGGGGACCCACGAGGCTCAGCCGCCCGCTGGTGATCCTTCGAAAAGAAAAGTTGCCCTCAGACCTCCTCCAGCTTGGCGCTTCCTTCCCCTGGCGCTGCTGTTGAGGTGGAGTCGGGCGGGGCGGAGCCGGGCAGAGAGACCTGCAAGGTCTCCGGGGACAGGCCGGCTCCCCTACCTCGGTACTCAGCGCAGGTGGCGCCCCGGGTCTGCGTCCTCAGGTCCAGGCACAAACTTTCTGGACTGTCCCGGGACATTTGTCGGGCAAGTCCCACACCACGCGGGTAAGAGGAGCCACGGCCAGGGAGACAGGTACGTGGCATGCTGCTGTGAGATTTGCACTGGAGGGATTTTTTTTGTTTGTTTTAACTTTAGGTGATTAAGGGAAGAGGAGCAGAAGCGTCCCACCTTTTCTGCGCCCCCTCCCCCAGCTGGGCCGGAGGAACAGGTTTGGGGTGGGGGAGGGGCGGAGGACCCAATGGGAATATCCCAAACCAGATCGCTGGAGCGCCGAGTCACCGCGGGTGGGAGGCGGCTCCCAGAGCTGTGGGACTGGGTGTTGCTCAGTGATAACCCCGGGGGAGAGCGAGCGAGCCAGCTCGTTTTGACGGAGAGAGATGTCATGAGGGCTCTTCACTCTTTTTTTGGTCCCCGGGGTCAGAGAACCGGGTCCTGCGGAAGGAACAGGGATCTGGGGCTCAGCTTTCCTCTCCGAACCTCCTCGTTTACACGAGAGACCGAGGCGGCGCCACTTTGAGGTTTGCAGTACTTTATTCCTGTAAGGACTCATTTGTTTGGTGGCTGTTGCTCAATTTCAAAAGTTCTCAAGTGCAACTGCATTCGTTGGGTCCTGAGGTTGTTGCCGATGGTGTGTTTGTGTGTGTCCCGTCTCGACCTCAACAAAGCTCCCTTGTTAACCCCACTTCTGCTAGAGAGTGGAACTAGCCGCTGTCCTATTTCAAGAGCGGCCAGAGCGAGGTGTTGGTGGCGGCAGTGGCAGCCGTGTTTGCTAGGGGTTTGGGAATCACGTGAGCAGACCTGATGAATGAGCCCAGCTCTGGCCCACCCACCTTGATCCATCCATTCTTCGCTGATCCCGCCTCCACCATTCAGCAGGTGCCTCAATCGTCCAGGGAAGGGGAAATTGCACCCGGGGGAAGGAGCCCCAAACACTGGAGAGGCAGCTCGGAGGAGTAGTAGAAAACAACGCGTACCAATCGTTGCTTCCCTAAAAACTGGCACTGCTCCCTCACTTCCCAGAAAGGGTCCTGCTATCAAATTCATCTCGTTAGGAAGTCAGGTGCTTTCTGCTACTAGCGATAGCAGCCCTGATGAGATTATGTAGGTCACTGAAAAGTATTTCCTGTTTAATCACCTTTATGCCATTGGTTAATGAGGGAAAAGATTTCCTCTCATTAATTAGTGTATCTTGCCTGCTTGGCAGGGTCGCCTGCTTCACCCTCAGGTTTGTTGTATGCCTGGCACTAGACAGGACGTTATCCCCGAAGCTGCCCAAGCCTAGTGAACTACAGCTGAAGTCCCCCTTTGGAGAACTTCATTGGTCTTCCCTGGACAGAAATGAGTAAAGGCTAGTTTCTCTTAGTTCCAGTTAGTCCCTTACTGCAGAGCCCGTAAGAATGTGCGTAAGAATTGTGTCCATGCTTGTCTAGAAATAAGTTATATTTGGGGTCCCCTTTGTCATTTGTCCTGTAGCTTTTGGAACGGGATTAAGCTGTGAGTTCTGGTAGAAAAGGCAAGAGAAACCAAGAATCAGTGAACTAGATTCAAAGGAAATTTAGAATAGCCTAATAATTTAGGCCCAATTGCTTCACTAGCTTCCTCCTTGCCTCTGTGTGGAGACTCTGTAGGTTGTATCACTTTTCATGCAGGCCTTTGAAAGCTGGGCATGAAAGGACTGCTTTACTAGAGTCAGGGTAATGTATTGCTGGACAGTTCTTCATGATAACCTCCCAAGTTTGCTTCAAAACACTTTCTCTGCAGAGTTCCTTCTGCCGTAATAGGAAGTTAGTAGATAATACCTACAAGTCAAGAAGCAGGTATACAAATAAATTATTCAGACATGTAGAGGTACGTATTAGGAGAGACAAATAAGAGTTGCCTAAGAAGTGACTTTTGAAACAGTTTCTGTATTACTTTTAAAGAGAAAATTAGATAAGAAAGCTCCCTCTCCAAATATAAAACACAATTGTTCTCTTGGATCCCTCCTTAGATGCTTGATCTTTATTCTGTGTACATTTGTCTCATAGGGCAACACATTGGCCTTTTTAAGAACTAGACCCTCAGATTCTGACCTTGGAACACAATTTACATCTACTTCACTCTAACTCTCAGCTACTTCCTACTCTTAGTTTTTAGTCTAGGTAGGGGAGCAGTGCTCAAGAGTGATCAGTAACTTCAGGGACTTCATTTATGGGGATATCTTAGTAAAGACAGTAACAGAAAATAACATTTCTGTAGTGCTTTATGATTAACAACGTGCTGTGATTTAACTGTTTTGTGGTGGGTGCTATTCTATTCCGACTACACAAGAGGAAGACAGATGAGAAGATAAGCAACTTTTAGGTGTGCGCTTGGCTCCTGAATGTGGTAGACTCAAACCTGAGTTCAGGATTTCTGATTTAGATAAGGCCACAATTTAATTTTTTCCCCTGCTACCTCTTGTGAAGTGTTTGGGTGTGCAAAGGGATCTTATTTCTTTTTTTTTTTAAAAGATTTTATTTATTTATTATTAGAGAGGGAAGGGAGGGAGAGAGAGAGAGAGAAACATCAATGTGCGGTTGCTGGGGGACATGGCCTGCAACCTAGGCATGTGCCCTGACTGGGAATCGAACCTGCGATGCCTGGTTCGCAGCCCGTGCTCAATCCACTGAGCTACACCAGCCAGGGCGGGATCTTATTTCTTATTAAGCAGACGGTCTGTATTTGGAGACAGGACTACACACATCTACATGTGTATGTAATATTTGTGTCCTTTGCCTGTCCACAGTGTGGCTGTACCTAGAGAGATGGGTGGGTTGGATGAATAAATACCCCCAATAAATTGAGTAAAGAACTTTGGTAATGTCTAAAATTAAAAAAAAAAATCATAATATAGGAATGTGAGTGTGTGACTTACAAATAGGGAAGTAGTTACTAGAAGAAACATTTCAAAAGTTGAAGGAATGTCTTTTGCGGAGCAGGACTCAGGATTAGGGGAAGCCAGGCAAGAGTCTACTGTTTTTGGCTAGTACCTTATAACTTTATACCTTATATTTTATATTATGGACATGCATATTCTTTTTAAAATATCTTTTGGCAAGGACAGAGTCCAGATCTGTTTTCAGAATTTTAGAGATGAAGAGATTAGAGATTGCTTATTCCCAGTTCTTTCATTTTGCAGGTGTGGAAATTGAGGTATAGGAGTTTAAATGTTCTGTGATGGTCACATGGCTGGAGAAACAAACCCTCCCCAACACAAGTTCACAGCCCTCCCCAGGCAGGTGGAAATTTTGCCCAGGCTTGTAATTCCTCAATTACCTTTCTAGGCAATTTTCACTTCTCCTATCTAGTTTTTTACAATGTTTGAATAGGTTACAGGATGGTGGATTCAAAAGTGGTTTCTGTAATTACTCATATTTCCATTATGAAAATGCTTCAAGTATCTTTAGTCTGCAGACAAAATTTTTGGTTAATTCTGCAATAACTTTTAATTAGAATTGGAGACACTTAGGCAGTTTGTGTGCAACTTTTTAGGAACTTACAGTGTTGCTCAGTTGAATTTGATAAATACTGGAATTTGGGCTAAACTTTTATCCTGAGAAGCTGTGACTAACAGAAGATGCTAAGGGAGCTTTTTCAATATCTCTGTGTTAGTTGCTTCATTTTAAAGTTCTGAGAATAAGGATATAGCTGTCTTCCAAAAGAGAGGTACAGACAGATGACATTTTAAAGCTATTACATTAAAGTATTAACACCCTAAGTTTTCCTTTTCTTTATACATAAGATTTTCTCCTACTTCCACTCCATGTGTATCGCCAACTAAACACTTGTTTTCTGATTATACACCTACTCTATATTATTTAACATTCAAACTTACAGAAATATGTAATTTTGAAAATAATAGCACACTGTAATCTTATGTTATGGAGAAACTGCTATAAATAAGTATAAACTTTTCTCCCAAAATTTTTCTCCATATTAAAATATATTTTCTGTTATTGTGATTATTAATAACCACAGGGGCAACAGGGAACTACTTTCAACTTGGCTTCTGTTTTTAACCTAATGTATCTTGAAAATGTTTCCATGACCATACACGTGGAGCATTCTGGCTGCATGTATTGCATCACAGGTCATTTAAACAGTTTCCTATTGTTGGACATTTGGTTTGCTTCCCGTTTTCCGATACTAAGAACAGCGCTTTAAAGAATGCCTTTAAAGCACACTTGTGTGAGTGTTTTCTGTGGGAAAATTTTGTAAAAGAGTCAGGGATATGACAATGTTAAATTTTTTAAATTTATACTTCCTCTAATAGTGTACCTTCAATGAAAACTATATCAATACCCTTTTTCCTAAATGTATAAGACTAAAGATAGAAACTATTAATATATGACCAGACATCGAAACAGGAGGTCATAGGAGCAAAAGGCTCTGAGCTCTCTCCTCATTTCCTTACATTTCAGGTTTTTTTCAGCTTAAATTTTCCCCCCTAGAGAAGGTAGTAATTGATAACAGCTGTAAAAATACTCTGCAGTTGTTGGCAAGCTGCTAATTAGCTTTTATGGAGCATAGGTTTTTTTTTAACATTTTCTTAGCATTATTCTAGGACATGCCATTAAGGAGTTCAGAGAATTCCACTAAGCTTTGCAGAATGCAGAATGAGTATATTTTAGCTCCTCTTCTTGTATTTTTAAAATTTACTTTTGTTGAAGTATTAGTAATGGGTAAATTTTAAGATCCTTAAGCTTTTAGAAAGTGCCAGGAACTGATTTCACTCTTCTGTGTGTGGAAAGTGTGAAATAAGATATTTTGGCTAAATTTCATGACTCCGGCTCATTGAAGGAGGAACACTTCAGGAATTCTTGCGGCAAGTTTTTGTTGACCATGTTAGAGAGCTGGTTAATATTTTCATTGAGACTAAGCTTTGTTCATAACTGGTCCATTAAAGGATTATGTTTCATTCTTCAAAATTAGTGTCTGCAGTTTTGTTTGTGTTCAAGGAACTTGTACTTGAAGCTTAATTATTAGGTTGATTTTCTTTGTAATATATCAGAATGAGTATAGAAAAATATAAATCTATATATACATGTTTATTCTTGCATAAGTATGCAGTGATATAAGCTGTAATTTGAAAATGTGGTCTTCGGTGGTGGGTCATTTAGCATGAATACTTCATGCATCCTCAAGATGAAGTTATGTCTGTCCATATTTATTTTATTAGAAAAATATTTTTGATACTTTTGTTTGATAAATCTTCTTAAACAATTCCTTAGGATGGGGTAAACTTTATAGTTTGCATATACTCATTTTGATCTTTTTATGGGAATACACAACTGTCTAATATTGTTCTTGATTATTGATTATTCTCTAATATGAAGTCACTTCTTTATACATTGAATATTTTAAATCTCTCAGTGTGACATTTATATGTTACAAAATGTTTACATTTTTGCTGATTTTAAGCAAGATGTAGTGGTTTGGACACATGAAAAATCTGACAATGGGACCTTCACTGATCTTGATTTGACTCAGGAAACACCAGACTACCTGCTGTTTACCTGATTGTATTAGAAACTTAATAATCAGCTGAAGTCTGACCTTTTCTGAATTTCCTCCTTGCTCTTCTCCACTGTGTTACAGTTTAGGACCTTGCAGGGGAAAACTAGACCCAGGAGTTGCTGTTGGTGAATCAGCTTGTAACTCGTGTTAAAGTGTCTGTATACCGATTTTGTTGCTTCTTTCCTTTGTTTTACTCGTAAAGTAATGCTGCCTCTTGGTCATATTTTAGGGTTGGTTTGTCACCGAGGAGTGGTCTCTCTTCACAGCGAGTCACACAACTGGTGGGTCTGATGAGGCTTCCTGATGTAAGTCAGACTGACTGAACCTATTGTCCTCTGAGCTCCTGTCAGTATAGGCAAGCCAGGAGCAAACTCTCAACTTGCCTTCCCTGTGTGGATAATTTCTCAATCTGCCTTATCATTGCTGACTTTTGTAATCCTAGGCTTGCTCTTCCAGTTCCTGCTGGATAGGGTTACATTTGGATTCTGACATGAAATCAACTAGAATGGCAAGAGTAACTCTGTGTCTTACTCATCTAGCAGAGAACCTTTATATTGAATGGAATTCCCATATATGTTTGTTGATGATCTGCCTCTTATTACCACGTGGGCAATTATAATTTTTTAAAACTTATTTCTGGCCCTAGTTTTTCCTTCTCTAGTCCATTCCAGGCCATAGGCAGTATGACTTTATAAGCCACAGCTTTGGGCATGTTGCTGATTACAGTCCTGTTGCTCACTGGGTAATGACTCAACTCAAGGTGTGATGGCTTATTTTACATGGCAAGCTGACTGGACCTTAGGGTGCCCAGATATTTGGTCATCATTACTATGGGTGTGTCTGCGAGGATGTTTCTGAATGACACTAACATTTGAATCTGTTGACTTAATAAAGCAGATAGCCTTTCCCATTGTGGTTGGTCTTCATCCAATATGTTGAAGACCTGAATTGAACAAAAAGGTTGAGGAAGGGAGAATTCACTCTTTGCCGGACTGTGTTTGAGTTAGGACATCCATCTTCTCTGCCTTCTTCGGACTCAAACTTGGACTTGAGCTTGAACTATACTATAGGCCATTTTGCTTCTGTCCTTGCTAACTGCAGATGTTGGGATTTCTCAGCCTTCATAATTGCATGAGCCAATTCCTTATACTAAATCATCCTCTCTGTCCCTGTCTCGTTCTCCTTTATGTGTCTCTCTCCCATTGGTTCTGTTCCCCTGGAGAACCCTGACTAATCTGAGAGGCATCTGTGATATGCTGCCCTGTGCAGATCTCTGCTCTGGCCGCCTGCAGATCTGTTCCTCCTTCCTGAGCCACACCCTTCCTGTTCCTTTTTCTCCATTTCTCCTGGCACTAATCCTTCTTCTTTCCAGTTATTTCAGTAATGTGTATTCTTCAAAGCCTAGTGCAGAGGCTGTGTCCTCCCCTAAGCCTTTCTTAGCTGTGTTTTCCTGTGGTAATTTCCTAGTATCTGAATCTCTGTACTGAAATTTTAGGAACTTAGTCATTTTCTGACTTCTAGTGTTATCTTTATACATTTGTCCTTGTTTACAACTAGATTATAAACTCCTTTAGGAGCCAGACCAGGCTCTATACTGCCAAATCCTCTACTGCTCTTCGTGTTGCCTTACACTTAGTAGGTGGCCAGTGAATATTTACTGGTGTGGTATGCTACTGGTATATTTACTGGAAATGTATGTATACATTTAAGATCTACCTAGGGTAGGAAAAGTAATTGTGGTATTGAGTCTGTGGAAGAAACGTCTAATTTATTTCCCACAGGGCCTAGAACTCTTTATCAATGCAGTACTCTAGAGAGACTGCTGGTTGTTTGGGGTTGTTACTAGAAATGAAACCTATATATTATCCCTGACCTGGAGCCAACTTTTCCTAAGAAAAAAAATTGAGTCATATTTTAAGTCCCGTTGAATTAGCCCTTTCCTGAGGTACTGGGGTTTGCAACTATTTTTGCTGTTATCAGCTTTGCTCTTATCTCTTATAATTCCTTCTCTTGGACTCTAAGTCTTTTCATATCTTCCTCTGTAAATATGCTATGTAGCATATTTGTGTCAATAATTTTGAACAAGGGTGAAGGGGAAGAGATATGGAAAACGAGCTATATATAGGCAATTTGAATTTGCTAAATTTGATGCAAATTTTATTTAAGCATGGTATGACTTTCCTTATTTTTCCTGTAATTGATGTAGTTTTTGAGGAACATCATTGGCCATGGAACTCCTCCTGCTCTTTGGCTTATCTTCTCAACTCAAAGTATTGCAGACCCTCTGCCCTGCACTTTCTATCCTCCTTGCCCTGAGCTCCTGCACTTTCTCCTGACATGTCCTACACTTGACCTACTCATTAGGTGCATTGTGTACTGACTGTCTTCCTGAATAAGAATATAAAGCTCCACGAGGGGCTGGGATCTTTGGCTAAATTACTGTTGGCTGTCTTTGACTATGTATCTCAACACGTAGGCCAGGGCCTGACCTTCAGTGAGTATTTGTTGAATTGAGTGGGAGTTTGCTGACTTGAAGCCTTTCATCCCCCGCATCCCTTTGGTTGGTTGGTCTTTCTTTTTTTTTTTTCTATTGAACCCTCTGAAAGGTCTGTTTCTTTTTCTTTCCCTCCCTCCCTCCCTTCCTTCTTTCCTTCTTTATTGGCTGAAGACTGTTTCTATCCAGGGCTACTTAGTCCTTTCACCATACAACCACCTGTTCCCCCGGTCTGTGCCTTTGCAATAGCCATATCAGTAATAGGAGAAATTTATAGTCCCTTGGTTGTTCATAGTTTACAAAGCACTTTCACTATAAGATCTCATTTGAGGTATTCTTGAGTTTGTGACAGCAATGTATTCGTTAGGGCCTGCTGTTCACCAAAGTATTCCAGTTGGCAAAGTCTTGTCTCACCATTCTTCATTATGTGCCAAGCATACATTCCCCTTGGCTTTGCTGTTGCTAAATTGTATATACAGACTCTGCCTCTTTGATGTCTTCTGACATTCTAGGATCACCCATTTTAATCCCCAGAAGAGTGCCTATGTAGTGTAGGGGCCTCAGGTAGAGTGAGAGAAATGAGAAAGGAAAAAAAAAAGAAACAAGCAACCAATAAGTGCGTTAATGGGGCACCTCAACAGAGGGTTCCTACCTAGGTGCTGGACAACTGTTGTTGCCTCAAAGCTAATTTGTGAGCTGGAACAGTCCACGTGGACGTGTTCAGTGGGAAGTGGAAGTGCAGGTGTGGAAATGGGAAGTTCGGCCGAAGGATCTAATCCATGCAGAAATGAGAACTGTTACTTTCGGGTTCTCCACCAGTAAATTGCCGTTACTGTCCTCCTGGCCTCTCTCTTTGCTAAGCTATGAAGACAGAGCCATTTTCTTCCTAAAGGCCTTCTGTTCTTGCCTGTAAGCCACGGGAGTGCTCAATAACTATTAGTGTCTAATAATGACACAGGAATATTCCTCTGAGCAGTCGGAGAGCTGTAGGCATGTCACACATTGACAGGTACTCACAAATCTCTTCTTGCTGTTTTGAAATATTACTGCCGGGGGAGTTGTGTACGACTTGTTTTGACAGAGTGGTCTTAAATATTCATTCCTTTTACCCATTACTTTAAGGGGACTGCTAGCTTTTAGTCTTTAGGCTTCCAGTAGTAATTTTGGAGAAATTGTATTATAACTTCCTTCAAGATTCTGGTTTTCACATGGCTCATTTATTTATGCAGTAATGTATTAATATTATTATTTTTAACGATGGAGGAACATGCACTTTGAGATTAGTGGGAAGTCAGAGGTTACATGGAGGTCTTGGGTTCATTGTTCTCTCCGGTAAGTTAATAAGCAAGTATTTATTATTGTGGGAGGCAGCATGAGCATAGTGGAAAGAGGACAAAATTTAGATGAACTCCGGTTCAAATCCCTGCTCTACCATTTAGTAAATGTATGACTTTGGACAAATAAGTTTGCTTTGATGACCATTCACTTCCTCATCTTGGAGTGGGGACAGTAATGCTCCTCCCAGAGAGTTTCTGTGAGGGCTAAATAACATAACAGATGCGAAGCGCTTCACATGGAAGCAGTCATCAATCCAAGGCCGTTGTTATTTATGTGCTGAAGCTCTGTTAGCACTGTTCTAGGGGCTGTAGGGGGGCTTTCAAAAAGTGTGTAAAATATATGCATGTAAGGCCACAAAAGATGGCAACAAACACATATTTGACACATAAAATCAGGACAGTATGAGATGAAGTGTTATTTGTACAGAAAGTAAGTATAAGAAACCAGAAAGGTAGAGGTCATTGTGGTCATAGCATTCAAGAATCATGGGAGAGATTGTGTCATAAATTGTGCCTTCTCATTGTCAATTATAGAAATTAAACTGTGTAGAGGGTAATTTACTGGTCTACATGGTCAGGGAAGCCCAAACTGGAAACTTCTGTACCACCAAGACTCTCTGCCTGCAAGCTCTGCTTCCCTGCCAGCTTCCTCTGCTTGGCCAGGGTGTGGCTGCCAGCTACCAAGGAACCCCCGGGAGAGGTCCTGACCTTCTTCCCCCTGTTCTGAATCTCAGAATCTCAGGAGTAGCTCTGCTTGGCCTTGTTCGGGTGACGTCCTTATACTAGTGGCCAGGGGTACACATTATCTGGTAGTTGGCAACCCCGTGTAGAAATACACAGGGTGGGGAGGAGGATCAGTTTATAAGAAAGCAGGTGCTAGACCGCAGGAGCAGGAGGTGTGCTTACTCCTGAGGGGGGAAGGACGGCTTTAGCTCTTTGCAGGGAGAGAGGCAGGCGTGTGGAACACTCGAGCAAAGACACAGTTGAGAATGTGAAGTTGGTTTGTATTAGTCAAATAGGACAAGGTGGACTCTCAGAGTGAAGGGTTTGGAAAGGTTGGTTGAGTTTGGACTGATACAATAGGGCATAAATCTGAAGAACTGATATCAAATTGACATAGTTATGTTGGATCCTGGCTTTCTTTTCTTCTTTAAAAATAAGTTCCCTATTGTAGGCTGACTATTTGAACTGGTAACTTGAAGACTAAGTCGAGTGCAGTTGAGAGGTCACAGTCACTGAGTGTACACAAGGTGGTCTTTGTATTCCAGAGACAGAGGTCCATTCTGGCACTCCCTTAAAAATTAGATATCATCAAGCATCTATCTTACAGGTTTTTTCCAGGAAAGGCATTTCAGAGAAACCAAATAGATGGTTTGGACAAAATCTTGTTTTTAGAAGGATTCCAGCTAATAAATGCAGAAGGAATGATACAGATAAAATATTACCATTTTGTTACCCTTAATGAAATAATAGGTCTAGGCAATGATCATCAATGACTGCTAAAACTATTAGGTCAAAGGCTGATGGGGAACTTCATAACCGATAGATTAGGCTAATAACCCCTGAACCCACTGATCAATCTTAACGCTACAAAAAGAGAAAGGAGTGGATACTACATGCATCTTAATTTGATGCAATAGGAAATGTACAGAACTATCTGTGAAGTTTCAAGCCAAAATCTGAATGTGCTTCTGATCAACCTTTAGATCTAACTGCTAGTTTATAGGAAGCATGGGAGAAAGAGGACCATGTTAAACAATAGAGACATAATTAGCCAAATCCAGAATGTAGACATTTCTACAGGGCATATTACTCAGTTTATTTAATAAATAAATGGCAAGAAAAACAAAGAAGGAAAAGAAACTATTATGAAGAGACTTAAGATACATATCAGCTGTGTTTGGATCTTGATTTGGATAAATTAAGTATAAAATTATAAATTATAAGACCATTTGGGAAATATTTATTTATTTATTTATTTTTATTGTTGTTTCATTTGGGAAATATTTAAACTCTGATTGGAGGTGAGATAAATTAAAGGACTTTTTAAAAGGAATGATAGCCCTGGCCAGTGGCTTAGTTGGTTGGGGTGTTATGCCATACACCAAAGGGTTGTGGGTTCGATTCCTGGTCAGGGCACATACCTAGGCTGCAGGTTTGCTCTCTGGTCAGGCATGTACGGGAGACAACCAATTGATGTTTCTCACATTGATGTCTCTCTGTCTCTCTTCCTCTAAAATTTAATAAAAGGAATGATAGTGGTATTGTTATTTTTAAAAGACTCCTTGTATCTTGAAGATATACACTTATTTTTTTCCAGACTATATGATATTGTATTAGTTTCCTATGGCTTCCTTAACAAATTGCCACAGGCTGCATAGATTAAACAACAGAAATTTGTTCTCTTATAGTTCTGGAGGCCAGAGATCAAAAATCAGGGTGCAGGCAGGCCCTGCTTCCTCTGAGATTCTAGGGCAGAATTCTTGTCTCCCAGTTCTGGCAGCTGTCCTCGGTTGAGGCTGCATCTGGCTCGGCTCCGTCTTGCCTGGCCTTCTCGACACGGAGCTGTGACAAGTCTCCCTCCGCCTCGCCCTCACCAAGGTTCATGTGATTGCCTTTAGACCTACTTGGATAATCCAAGGTCAATTCCTTCTTGAGATCCTAAATCATGGTCACATCTTTTGCCATATAAGTTAATATTCACAGCTTCTGGGGATTAGAAAGTGATGTATCTTTGGGGGCCATTTTTTTCTTATTTCAGATATGATATCTGAGATTTGCTTTTTAAACAATCCAGCAGAAGCAAGGAATTAAAATGAGATATTCTGATTTGCTGAATTTGATTATTAGCTTTTGAACTAACTCATGACGATTCAATGTACTATTCTTTCATACCAAGATTCCTTAGTAATCAAATTTTCTCAGAACCTGAAAAATACCTCGTAACCCCTGATAATATCAATACAGACCTCACTTTTTTCTGTTAATAAATTAGGCATAAGCTTCTAATCTTCAAACTTTTACTACTTTTGAATTTTTTTGAATTAAAATACTATGTTTATTGATTTTAGAGTGAGGAAGGGGAATAGGGAGGGGGACATCGATGTGAGAGAGGAACACCCATCAGTTACCTCCCATACACCCTTACCAGGACCGGACCCACAACCTAGGCAGGGGCCCTGACCAGGAATCAAACCCACAACCTTTTTGGTTTACGGTATGATGCTCCAACCACCTGAGCCACACTGGCCAGAGCTTCACTACTTTTTTAGCCATTTCTTTGTGCTTCTCAAGAAAAGTAAAGGGTGAATGAAAATCTCCTCATTTGAGATTCAGAAACTGAGATGTCAGATGACCTGAGGCTTAGATACGGTAAGCCTTTCTCTCTTCCTTACTAAAATATTGGTGAGTGCATGAAGTAGCATGGTTATTTTGGAGACTCATGGGCAAAGTGACTTATCAGGACATCTTTGTCAAACAGATGAAATCGTGAAAGGCTCAACAGTTTTATTATAGGGCCCATCTTTCAACTGTGTTTCCATGCAACCTTGCATGGTCCAAGTGAACTGAAACTTGGCACACAGACTGCATTCCCTGGCGTAGCTCAGCATGATTGCTGTTTTTCTGCAAATTACTCTTTTAGGTAGTATTGCAGTGTCATAAGGCTTGAGATTTGAATCCCTAAGTTCAATGTATTTTATTCTGTTTTTTCCTTAAAAACCAAAAATCAATGAGATTTTCATGATTTCTCTTTCCCACTCCTGTGCTGGAAAGATTTCAAGGTATGCAGCTAAAAATAACCACAAGGGGCAAAGCACAGCATTTCTCAAAGAGCGATTGTGGTATATCAAAAGTATGATATTTCTTAAAATACCACTGTATACCCAATTCAGTGTTAAGTACATGTGTGATAAATGATAATGACTGTCATGGCACTGCTGTAGGCTCTTCAAGTTACTTCACATACACTTACTATTTTAATGATTTTTTTAAAGGAAGGAACCCTGGCTGGTGAGGCTCAGTGGATTGAGCACCAGCTTGCTAACCAAGGGGTTGCTGGTTTGATTCCCAGTCAGGGCACATGCCTAGGTTGTAGGCTAGGTCCCCGACAAGGGGCACATGAGAAGCAAGTGCATATAGATGTTTCTCTCCCTCCCTTTTTCCTCCCTTCTTCTCTCTAAAATAAATAAATAAAATCTTAAAAAAAAGGAAGGAACACAGAACTTCATATGTAGAATCTCTGATTAATTGTCCCGATTCTGAGAGGAACTGATGACTAATGCCTGGGTTCTGACTTACACTGCCCAAAGTAGCATGTTTAAAAGTGCGTTTTAGCCTTTAGAAGTCAGTTTTCTGACATACAAGTGGCTTTATATTTTTAGCTTAGTGTTAGTGTTTTTTTTGTATTGAATTTGTTTCTTTCTGAGTTAAAAGCTGCATTTTGTAGGAATGGTATAAACTCTAGTTGTAAAATCTCAAAATTAGACTGTCTTCTTTTAGCTCTTGGAGTTAGAATGTAGCTGGTACATTGGTTGCTGATATACCAGACTACTAAAACCCAGGTCCCTCTTACATGTTTGTTCTGAGCTGCGGTACAAACTGGGCTGTCTACTCCAGACACAAAAGCATGTGGCCAATTTGCTACAAAATCAGACTTTTTGTGGTACATGTGTTGATATAGTGTATAGGCTGACTACATTGAACTTCTTATTGTATTACTGTGATGTTGTAATCCAGGCTTATGGGAAAGCTGTATTTTTTTGAATGGAGTGGACTAGAGATGGCATACTATAGTAATGTAGATATAAAAATGACTTTTCCATGTGGGCAAAGTCATTGGTGAGGGGAGAGATTTAGATCTTTGCAAGCCTCTTGGCCATTCCAGTTGCTTACTAAATGGTTTATTATGAAACTTGATGGTGATTATTAAATTTCTCAGGCATTTCATCCCTTTAAAGTTGTAAAATCACCCAATTTATGTATACTGTAATAAAGGAAAAATGATGTATGGAAATAATCAAGATAGTGGTTTACATTTCAGCTGATATAGTGTCATGGTAATCTGTTCTGCATTTTTTATTGTTTGCTTTTGTGCAAGGAAGACATTTTTACTCAGTAATATTCTTTAAGATATAGATTCTTTTATTACCAAGGTGTAGCACAATTTTGCAGGAACACACATTTTTACATAAAATGAAGTACTTCTTAAGTTTTGTTTTTATCTTTATTGCTTTTTCTTTATATAAAAGAAGAAAATACGATGCATAAAGCTGATTGAAAAAGACACCTAATATTTGCATGATGCTCTTTGGTTTGCAAATAATGAACAAATAAGGAACTCTTAGGCAAAACGAAAGCTTTGCCTTTGACTAAATAATGAATATAGAATACCATTCAACCCTTTACTGATCTTATACACTTGATATCTGTCAAATCCACTCGTTTATCTCTGTCAACTCCACCCTCTCTTCTAGATTATTGTATTTAGTAGCTTCTTCACTGGTCTTCCTACTTCTACCCTATCCACTCCCTAGCTGGTTCTTCTCTCCAGCCTTAGTCATTTTTAAAGAATGTAGATTTCATGGTGTCGTTTTCTTTCTTTTTAAAAAGATTTTGTTTATTTTTTTTTAGAGAGGGGGGACAGAGGGAGAAAAAGAGGGAGAGAAACATCAGTGTGTGGTTGCCTCCCGTGTACCCCGCACTGGGGACCTGGCCCACAACCCAGGCATGTGCCCCCTGGAATCAAACCGGTGACCCCTGGTTCGCAGGCCCGTGCTTAATCCACTGACCTACACCAGCCAGGGCTCAAGGTGTCATTTTCCTCTCCCACCTTCTCATCATTCTTAAGGTAAATAAAGATCCTTTTGTGTGCCAGGCTCTGTGGAATCCAGCCTGACCACCTGGCCCACCTCATCTTGTACCATGCTCTTACTTGCTTTCAGTTCTTAATGTGCCCACATGCTTTTAAAAAACCACGGAGCCTTTGCACACGCTGTTCACTACTCAGACCACCCTTTCTTCCCACCACTACCATAGCCATACCTCCCAGTCCCCTTTGCTTAATTGGTTAACTCCTATTTATCTTCGGCTCAAACCTCATTTCCTCCGGGAAGCCTCTTTACGCTTGGTTGGGTCTCACCGTAATAGGCTTTTACATCATCATTCCCTCATTGGACTTACTGTTCTTATTTATGTGTTTATATGTTAATCATCTTAATGATGAGGGCAGGTAACCTGCCCTCACCATTTTTGTTCACCATTAGATCCCTACGATAGTACAGTACCTACCACACATTAGATGCACATAAATATTTGTTGAATGAGTGAATAACATGAAAAAATGAATCAGATATCACTGTTGCCTAATTGACGAGTGCACACATAATGCCAATACCAAAGACATTCATTGTGAAAGTGAGTGGGCCCTACGAAGAGGTCCTATAGGGAGGGTGCCTGTTCCCTCCACAGTGCTGCTGTTAGAAAGGAGTTTTGGAATGATTTTAAAGAATTGTCTTTAGAAGTAGTTTATAAGCCATATTAGAAAATCACCTAAGCTTTCATTAAAAATAATATCCAGCTTGACTGTTCTTTTTATTTTCTAAATGTACTTCCAGCTTACAGAGAGCAAGTCCCACTTTCAAAAGAACCAGATTTGCTACAGTTGAAAATTTCAAAAGAATGTTATATTCATGAAGGCAATCATAAAGGAGTTGTTCCTCAAATATTTTGAGCATTAGCAGGCGTTTTGTAATATGCATGTAGTCTTTGAAGGGACTGATACTCCTGTGGATGTGTGGCTTCTGCTTTCTGTTAAAATCTTCCGTGAAGTCACTCTTCATGTTATAAAGGTGGCCCCCTTTCTGCTTCTGGCCATGAGGCAGAAGGATGTATTTTTCTTAAGTTATTTACTTCTTCCTTGTGCTTTTATCCTCCACAGGCAAAATGGGTCTTGGGGTTTTTCTTTTCTTTCCCTTCCTCCCTTCCTTCCTCCCTCTTTCCCTTCCCTTCCCTTCCCTTCCCTTCCCTTCCCTTCCCTTCCCTTCCCTTCCCTTCCCTTCCCTTCCCTTCCCTGCCCTTGCCTTCCCTCTCTTTCTTTCCTTTATTT